>JAQQSZ010015353.1:0-11295 GCA_028646595.1 Phalanger gymnotis | reverse complement strand
TCCCTCTGCCACTTTGTGGGTTCTGCAGTTCTAGAATTGGTTCAGAGCCATTTTTTTATAGGTTTTTGGAGGGACTTGGTGGGGAGCTCACGCCAGTTACTGCTTTCCAGTCGCCATCTTGGCTCCGCCCCCTCAACATTACCTGTATCTTTAACTGCCCCATATGAAATGTTACCAGTCCCCTTACCATTCATGACCACCACCTTCTGGATGCTAGGCATATTTAGGGAAGGAAAATGGTAGGGAAAGAAATAAAGTAACCAAAACAAAAAAAAAAAAGAGGAAGAAAAAAGAACCTTATGGAAACTGACTAGAATTGAATATAGTCAATCCTCTAGCACTTGTTAAAGCAGGTGCTGTGATGTTGGTTAACATCGGAAGGAATCCTCATGTCAGTGAAAGCACAGATCCGTTGGAGTGTTTGTGTACAACTTAAAAAGGGACCTAGTGAATGAAGTATGCTTCTGTAGTAAATTTCTAGGTCATAGGAAGCCAACCAGACTTAGTTTCTCAGAAGGTTAAAGAAAAAGTTTGCAAAATAATACAGAAATAGTAGAGAATTTTATTCATTTGGTGGGCTATCTCATTGAAAACCACTATAAAATGTTTCACTTAGGAGAGTGACTCCATTAATACAAACTGGGAAAGGACTAGTTAACTTACTACTACTATTAATAATAGTGTGTGGTGTGTGTGTGTGTGCGTGAGTGTGTGTGTACACTTTAAGGTTTGCAAAGCACAGTACAAACATCTCATTTGATTCCTGCAATGACTCTGGGAGGTAGGTACTATTATTATTCCATAGAGAAGAAGATGGAGGCAGGCAGATATTAAGTGACTTGTCCATGGACACACAGCTCAGCTAGCAGGTATCTGAGGCCAGATTTTAACTCAGGTCTTCCTGACTTCAGATCTTGTGCACTCTAATGACTATGCCCCCTAGTTGGGTGATTAGGTGTTTGAATGATAGTGATCTATGATACTGAAGATGAAAAAAATTCTTTGAAAAGACGCCTTAGCCATTCTAGAAACTATCTTGGCCTTAAGCTCACAAAATAAGCAACATGTTCATACTTTTTGATTCAGAGAGCCCACTGCTAGACATATGCACCAGAAAGTTAAAAATAGAAAAGCTCCATATTCACCGCAGTATCTATAGCAGCACTTTTTTTAGCAGCAAAGCCTGGGAGACGAGAGGGGGGAGGGGGATGCTCATTGATTAGGAAATGGCCAAATAAATTGTGGGACATGAATTTAATGAAATATTTCTGTGCCATGAGAAATAATTAGTATGACTGATACAGAGAAGTATGGGAAGATTATACGAACTTATACCAAATGAAGGAACAGAGCTAGGAAAACACTGTGCATGAAGATAAGTACAGCAGTGTAAATGGAAAGGACATCAACAAAAGCTTGGACCTGGATCTGTGTGATTATAATGATCAGGGCTGGCCTTGAGGGAAGGAAGAAAAAATGTATTTTCTTCCAGATTTTGCAGAGTGGAGGGATAGGAAGGGAGTGGTAGTGGGGGGCGGTGTGTATCAGTGTTAAACACTGCATATACTGGCAGACTTGGTAAATGTGTTGGTTATTTTTATGGAATTTTTTCCCTTTTTTCTTCTTTATTATAAGGAATGGCTCTCTGGATACAGGAGAGGGAAGGGATATATTGAGAGGAAAGGAAAAGATATAAGAACTTTTTTTTAAAAAGGAGTTAAGACTGAGTTGAAAAGCTAGGAAGGTATGAGAGGGAGAGAGAGGGAGAGAAAAGAGCCTTGTCTGGATCAGATGTGGTACCTGGGCAGATTTAACGTGGTTGCCATGTGACTTCTTTTGCTTCATCCCCTGCCCTCCTGATAGCTCCTTCTCACTGTGTGATATCCAGTGCTATTGTACCCACCCTTTGTGGGTCGGTTAGGTATTTCAGACAATCGAAACACTTTGGACCTCATGCTTCTAAGGTCATATTGTGGCTTTTTTTAAACAAAGTCTGAAACTCCCCCTTCCCCATCACCCCCAGTTATGATTATATCCATGTCAGGTTGTCATATGATCCAGCAGCTCGCTAGACCTAAGGCCATGATTGCCAGTCTTGCTCGTCTGTAGTAGATAAGGCTTACTCTAAGCCGGGGGTGAGGAAACTGCAGCCTTGAGGCCTCATATGGCCTGATTTGTTCTGTGAAGTTTGGATTCAGTCAAAGGGCTGCACTTGAGGACTTAGAGGGCCACATGTAGCCTAGCTGCAGGTTCCCCACCCCTGCTCTAATCCTACTAGATAGATTTTGTTATCATTGCTTCTACCTTTGTTTTATTTTATTCTCATTTTAGTCATCAATAAACATTTATTAAGCACTGTGCTAAGCCTAGGGATGGAAGAAAGGCAAAAGCAGTCCCTGCCCTCAAGGAGTTCCCAATCTAACAGGGAAAGATAGCACATTAAAAAAACGGGGAAAGGAGGAGCAGAGGGTACCTGGTGAGAGGACATGATGAAGATCTAAAGCCAAGAGGAAAATGATGAGATGATTACCCTGGAACCTTGGGAGGAACATTCCAATATCCACCCTCGTCAATCTTAGGAAGGGAAGGGCCCTAGGGCAGGGAGTACTGAGGAGGTGTGATTTTCAGATCTTGCAGAAAGATGGCTTCTGGAGACCTTGATGAAAGTCTAGCAGAGCAGCCAGGTGGGAAATGATGAAGGACCACCCTGAGTTCCCTCTTTCAGTGGAGGATGTAGGAGAAATTCTCTGTTTATTTCTGGCACATGTTGAAAGCTGGAATACTAAACTGTGCCCTATGGGGATCACTTCAAAGCTAGTCTGTCCCTTAATTCCCAAGTGTGCCTCATGGCCCCGGAGAGGTTCTAAAATACTTAATTGTGAATGTTTTACTTTTTTAATGTAAAATCTCTAAATTTTTGTTTAGGCAAAAATGTCTGAGTCAAGGGTCTCTAACCCTTTTTCCTGTTGAGGACCCACTTTGTAGTTTTCCTGGTCACTCTCAGGAAAGGGAGAGGTCAGGATTTGTGCCAGCCCATCTTCTTTTTCCTTATACCCCTTGGGAGCCATGGAAGGGGTGAATGGATCTCTCAAAAAGGCCAGTGATAGATCATGATCTGTGGACTTGGGGTTCTTTCCTGGTCTCATCTTTTGCATTTCTGTTGTAGCTTCTGTGGTAATTCCATCCTGGAACTGAATATACCTCAAATCCATTTTTAAAAAATTTCCTAGTCTTTTGGTCACGGATTGGTAGCCTGGGATGATGAATGGAGATTTGTCCTTGGAGGCAGGAAGATGACCTGGGTGTAAGTCCTTCTGAATGACCCTGGACAAGTTACTTAACCTCTTTATGTCCCTAATCAACTATGTGTTCTGCTTGCTCAGCTCTGATGATGGAGGAAGTTTTTCATTGGATATGCCTTATCCTGATAAAAAATAATAATAATAAAAAAAGATTGATCCCAATACGGATGAAGAGTTGAACATGTGAAAATCCACCATAGAGACATGGCTGGGCTATGTTTTAAGAACGACTGTGTTGCTATGGTGATTCAGCTTTGCTCTTGATGGGCACCGGCACATTCCCTTATCAAGGTTTCACTAGAATGACCTGGAAGAGATGCCAGGTAGTAGGCAATGCAGGCCACCAGGGCCGTACTATGGGTCAAAGTCTGCAGATCGTTGAGATTTAATGTGGATGAGTCAATATTCTTGATGGCTAAGAAGGCACATGTCTGATAGATACTCTCTCAGATTTATGAGAACTTGTAGCTAGCCAACGAAAAGCCAGTGTGGAAAGTGGCCTAGATTTGGAGTTAGATAATCCAGGTTTACATCATATTTGATGCTTGCTACCTACATGATATATACCCTTTCTGGGACTCAGTTGTCGTCTGTAAAATCAGGGGGTTGGACTATAGATGGTCTCTAAGGTCTCTTCCAGCTCTAAATTTAATATAAACTCTGGATCAGGAATTCATGGAACTCTTTGGAGATATCTTATGATGTAAGGAAAAGAGTATATTAGGGTGCTTATTGTCTCAGGGAGGGGGAAGGGAAGGGAGGCAGGGATAGATTTGGAACTCAAAACTTTTAAAAATGCTAAAATTTTTATGTGTAATTGGGGGAAAAATAAAATATTATCTTTTAAAAAAGATACTAAGAAAAAAAGAGTATTGGCAACTTAGAACCGAGAGACTTCTGTTTCTAGTTCTGGTTCTGTCACAACTAGCTATTGCTTGGAGAATCAATTAAATTTTTTGCACCTTGGTTTCTTCATCTGTAAAATGGGGATAATACTTGTCCTACCTACCTTGTAGGGTTATTATCACTATCAAATGAGGATTAAAAAAAATGAGAGGTTTATTTTTTGTTGTTAAACTGTAATGCATATAAATGTAAACCAGTATTATTTTGAGGGGAATTGGTATTCAGCTGAAATCTGATGCAGCATCCTTGCTTTTCTACATTCTGCTGCATCTCTGTAAATTCCTCTTCTTATTTTTTTGTTATAGCATGACTACCAAATGTTGTCTTGTCTGAGCTTTTTAAACTTCCTGTGTCTAGTTTACAACAGAATTTTGCCCATTTTCTTCCTTCATCTCACCCCATCCTTCCCATTTACTCAGTACAGATGCTGTTTATCTTTCCTTTGGACTTTAGCAGATTTCTCACTGCCCTGCTCTCCCCTCAGTTCCTATGGAGATGCTACTTTCTTGTGCTTTTCCTCAAAGAGAAAAAAAAAATATTATTTTTAAATTATTCATTGTGTGGCCAACTATTCCTTGTTTTTTAAAAATTAATTTTGCTTTTAGTTTGTACACAAGACCCTTCCCAGTTAACCTTCCCTTGTAACAAAGAAAAATAATTTAGCAGCAGCCATAAACATATCCACAGCATCATATTCTCTATGCATACCCTTCACCTCTCTACTGAAAGGAAGTGGACATGTTTCATTATCAATTATCTGGGATCGAGATTGGTGATTAAAGTTATTCAGAGTTCTGCTTTTTTAGTGTTTTTTTTTGTTCAATTATTGTAGTCATTGTATGTATTGCTGAACATCACTTTATACATACAAGTCTTTATGTAAGACTTTTCTTCTTTTTCTAAATTCTTCATGTTCCTGTGCTTTGACACAGACTGGCGGTAGGACTTTGGGTAAGTCACCCTCTTGGTGTGCTGGGCAACTCTTCAAGATTATAAATTGAGCTCCATTTTCTCATCTGGGAGTTCCCCCACACTGATGATATCACAAGTACATTCCCTATCCTTGATCTTGCACAATAACATTACTTACAATTTAAATAAATATTCACTGAATTTACCATACCACAATTTGTTCAGCCTTTTCAAAATTAGTGGGCACTCACTTTATTTCCAGTTCTTTGGTATCCCAGAAAGTGCTATTTTCTATGAAAATGTGACCTTTCTTGCCTTTGATCTCAGAGAGGGTCAAAGCGTATAAACGGCTTGTTGACTTTTCTCACATGGTTCCAAATGGTCTGGATGTGTGCTTTTGGCAGGAATATTTGGCCGTGGTGTCATCTGCTTTTCGTACAACTTAGCTGCTTGCTGACCTTTATCAAAACCCTTTAGCTTTCATTTCAGGACTCTTAAAGGAAACGTGTCCCAACTTCATCCCCAAAGGGCTTTATGGTTCCTCTTATTGAGGGATATTTTTCCTTTCCTGGCCACTTGTCCCTGAAATGATTTCAGTGGCATTGAGATGTGTCTGGGTCTGTCCACCCAGGGGAATCTTCAATGGAATATTTGGCCACTTAGGACCTAGGAATCAAAGATCACTCCCTTCTCGTCTGTTGCCCCACATGGACAGCAACAAATTAATGGGAAACATTGGACGTTGAGCTGGATGAAAATACAGACTCTCTCTCAAAGCCTGGTGAGACACAGTTGGCTTCTGGTACTCTTGATACCGTACTCTAGGACTTGAAAGCAGAGATCCTGTTAGTGTCAGCAGAACTAGGAGCTGGAACTGAACAAAAACTGCTGTTAACAGGAAGCACACATGTCTTCCTTTCACCTGCAAGCTGTCCAGTGGCATTTCCTGACTATTGTTTGTGATGCCTGCAGCAGAATCTATTTCCATCCCTCAGCAAAGTGTGTCTAAGGGCCAGCTCAGTGCACTGCTCCCAAGGCCCAGATGTGACTCCTACCGAGGCAGGAGTGGATCATGGTGTCTGTCAGCCTAGCCAAGCTGACACACATCATCTGTACCCTGGGGTAAAAGGGACATTTAAAAAAAAGACCTTGGGTTTAATCAAGAAATTTTATTTTTAAAAAGTTTTGTTTTTTTTTTATCAGTCATTTCCCAATATGCAACCTCTATACCCATTAAGCTCTCCCTCTTGATAAAATTACTAAATCTGACAGAATATGCAACATTTTGGACCCCAACTTCCTCATCTTTCCAATGAGATGGATATAGTATTTCATCATCTGTAATTTAGGACCAAGATTAGCAATTGCAATTAATCTGAGTCTGGCTGCCTTTTAATTAAATAAGCTTTATGACAACCTCACCTAACTTGTTGTAGGTTCTGAAAACTTCTTTCTTTTTTTCTTTCCCTCCCTCCCTCCCTCCCTCCCTCCCTCCCTCCCTCCCTCTCTCCCTCCCTTCCTTCCTCCCTTCCTTCCTTCCTTCCTTCCTTCCTTCCTTCCTTCCTTCCTTCCTCTTTCTTTCTTTCTTTCTTTCTTTCTTTCTTTCTTTCTTTCTTTCCTTCTTTCTTTCCTTCTTTCCCTCTTTCCTTCTCTTTCTTTTATCCTTTTTCCCTTTTCTTTCTCTTTCTCCTTTTCTGCCTCTCCTTCCTCTTTTTCTCCTTCCCTGCCTTTCTTTCATATGATATGTCTTGCCTCTAGAAATTTTGTTCTAAAACGTACTGCTATTGGTATACTAATATAACAACTCACTTTTGGGGCATAGACCAAGACTTTGATTTTAAAATGCAGTACAATTCCCCCCAATCCACTGAGAGGAAATTTGATTCTTAGGAGTTTCCCAGTAGAAAAGAGAGGGCTCAGACTGTCTAATAGTTTGGGGAAAGAGTGTATTTCTGAGTGTGTGATGTTTGCTGTGTTTCCTTATTATAAGCCTTAAGGCTGAGAAGCTATTTTCAGATGCCAGTTAACTGCCGTGTGGTAGGATCCCTTGTAGTCAGAGTTTAGATATATACTTCAGAGGAGACAATCATGCCTACTTGATTAAAGATCTCACTTGGCACTCCTAGGGCAAAAGGTATCTGATGAAAGCAGTGGGATGTGATGAAATTAAACAGGACATTGGCAATTTCCCATTTTAGAAACTATAAAGCTGTAATTTAAACTTTAAACTCTGCCTTTATTTTGTTCTTATTCCTTATGACTGTTTATTAGGTGGGCGGGCCATGGCATATCAGGATGAAGATTTAGTCCTACCTGTTAACCATCTAATTTCTTCAGATAAATTTTAGACCGGCCTTCTCCCAGACTCCCAATAGCCCTTGTGTCCCCCATGCTTAATTCCAAGGTCTACAGTTTTACAGATCACTCTGATCATTTATTCTCTACTCACCGCCACCACCCCAGTTCAGGCTTTCATCATTGCTTACTTAGATTATTGCAGTGGTCTACTAATTGGTATGCCTGCCTCTCTATATCACTGCCAAATTAATATCCCCAAAGCACAGATCTGACCATGTCCTTCTCCTCTTCATAAATCTTTAGTCACACTTGGACAGGTGGTAACTTGACTCTGATGCAGTGAAGTCATTTTGTTCCTCTTCGAGAATGAAGGACAACAACCAAAATCTTTAGTAGCTTCTGATTGCCTTTAGGATAAAATGAAAACTCCTCTGTCTGGTGTTTAAAACCCTTTCTGATGTACTTCCAGGTTCTCTTTCCAGGCTTATTGTACATAACTCTCCTGATACTCCACATCCCAGCTGACCTGTGCTGTTTTATGTTCTTTGTATAAGACATCTGATCTCTTGCCTTATGCGAAAGCATTTTTGCACAGGCCATCTCCTGTGACTGGAATGCTCTCCTTACCTCTGCTTCTTGGAATCCCTAGCTTCCTTCAAAGCTCTGCTCACATACCACCTCTGATAGGAAGTTTGTCTATTCTCATGCCCTTCCCAGTTACTAGTACTTGCCTCTCCAGAAATTACATCGTATTTTCTTGGTCTATATTTTGTATGTAATTTTCTGTTGATATGTGGTTTCCTGCCATTGAGAGCAAGAGAGTGTCATTTTGTCTTGGTGTTCCCATGTCTGGTACCCAGGAGGGGCTTAATAAATGCTTATTGGACAACTATCACACTATGATTGTTGAAGAATTGTTCAGTGCACTATGGTAAATCAGCACCTACGATTTATCTGTTATCCCTGGCTGAGCACAATTGGGAGTAGTCTTGAGTAGACTAATGCATAGTTCATCCTTTGTACCCATATTTTGTTCTATTGTTTAGTCTAGGGCATGGTTTTCAATTGGAATAAGTAGAAGGATGACATGGGGTCAGATACAACTCAGCATTTCATGTGGGAAGAAAGACTCCTTGCAAACGGAGCTTTTTTATTTTTCCTCTCAGTGACGGATCCTGCCCGAGAGAGGTTTCCAATGGCTGAGCTTTGACAGACACCAATGCACCATGTACAGTGTGGAGGATCTCCTAATTTCACATGGATACAAATTGTCACGCAATCCTCCAGCACCCCATGAGGATAGATATGACGGATATCAGCAGGAGAGTTCAGAGAGTAGAGCTGGTCATGGAACGCTGAATGGGTACGAAGCAGACCCTACAGCCTTTGCTTATAATAAGAAATCGCTGGGAAAAGGATATTTGAGTGACAATGAGAACAGTGGAGCAGTACCGGGGAGCCACAGAGACCCCCCAAGTTCATCTGCTTTCCATCATTCTGAGGAGGGGTAAGTGTCAATGTCATCCAATTGCTTTCTTTTTGACTTTGGGGATTTTTCTTTGTTGGAGAGGACCTGTGTCTATGCTAAGCCGGAGGCTGCGGTCACATAGCAAGAATAAGGGAGACCAGATGGACAATTTGAACACTGTGCTGCTATTGATGAAACATTTAAAGAACCAGAGAAAGGCCTCCAATGGCCTGGCTAGATCCTCTGTGTAAGACTTACAGGAAAATTTGGTTTTTTGTGTGTTTTTTAACTGGACTTACGATTTTATTGGCATAGGGTACTCTATGGAAAGAATCTCATGCAGGTTGGCACTGCCCTGCTGGTTGTTGTCAGTTCCCCAGGGACACCACCAAGAAGTTAAATGTCTTATCTATAGTCACACAGCCGGGATATGTCAGAGGTGAGACTTCCTATCAGCAATGGTCCACTATGCTTCCGCAAATACAGAAAGTTACAGATAAAAATTGTGCAGAAAAAGAAATGTGGCCACATTTGCAGCCTGGACCAGCAGAAGGAACACCTACAATAATGAGATTATAGTTTCATGCCTATTAGCTTCTTTAAAAAAAAAACATTCTTTATTTGATTATATTTAAATTTTTTTTTTACTTTCTTGGATTAACTCAAACAAGATCATAAGATTATAAAAGATAAAGATCTGGAAAGGACTTCAGAGGGCATCCAGTCCAAACTTGGGGCAGCTAGATGGTGCAGTGGATAGTGCCAGGTCTGGAGTCAGGAAGACTCATCTTTGAGGGTTCAAATCCAGCCTCAGACACTGTCTGTATGACCCTGGACAAGTCACTTAACCCTGTTTGCCTCAGTTTCTCATCTATAAAATGGACTAGAGAAGGAAATGGCAAACTACTCTAGCATCTTTGCCAAGAAAACTTCAAATGGGATTATGAAGAGTCAGATATGAGTGAAACGACAGAACAACAATCCAGCCCCATCATTTTATACATGAAATTATGCACTGGGGAGGTTTGGTAATTTGCTCAAGGTCACTTGGGTAATAAATAACAGAGTCAGGATTTGAACTCAGGTTTTCCCAAATCGAGGGCTCTCTCTGCTGCATCATACTGCCTACTAGTTCCATTGGCTCCCAGTCCATCTTTTTTCCTGCACATACACTGGGTTCAATGGAGGGTGGGGTTAGTGGTCGTGGTGATAATGGTGGTGGTGGTAGCATCCAAATGAAAGTAGCTTTCTCAATGAGGCAAGTGGGATAGAGGTCAGGGGACCAAGGAGAAGAGGAGATTTAGACTGTTTACTTCAAAGGCAGCAAGAGAAAGAACCTTGTAAATATTGATTAAAGCAGCTTCAGTCCAGCGGAAGCCCCTGTCGTCACATCATAAAAGTTTGTTTGTGCTAAACTACTGCATTGTAAAGTGGGAAATGTGCATGTCTGAATGGGAATAGATTGGGTAGGAAGGGCCCTGAGTACATGGCACATATTATGTAATTGTGTGGGATAGGTTATAAGTGAACAAAGGAAAAGAAAGGGGGAGGGACAGCTTAAATAGAAGCCACCGAAAATGGTTGTTTTTCAAGCTAAACAGGAACATAATGACTTTCTGCTCCTTACTGATGTAATGTGTGATCCTTTTGCAGAGAGCTTGGTACGAATTTGATGTGTAATGGCTATGAAGGCAAGAATGTGGTGTGTTTAGCTCTAGAGGTTGATTTTAAACTCTTCTATTAAAAAACCGATTAAATTTTCTTTCTTTTTTTTAAAGATGGATTCTTTTTTTGTTGTTTTTTTTTTGGGGGGGTGCAGAGCAATTGGGGTTATGTGACTTGCCCAAGGTCACACAGCTAGTACATGTGTCAAGTGTCTGAGGCCAGATTTGAACTCAGGTCCTCCTGACTCTAGGGCCGGTGCTGTACTCACTGCGCCACCTAGCTGTCCCTAAATTTCCTTGCTTAACACAGTATACAGGGTGTTCCTAAAGTCTGGACACAGGCAAAAATGCATATTTTCTTTTTTTTTTTCTTTTTAGTTTACAACACTTGGTTCTACATAATTTTGAGCTCCAGATTTTCTTCCTTCCCTCCCCAAGACGGCATGGAATCCCATATAACTTCCACATATAACTTCGCATTGAATTAATTTACACACTAGTCAAGTTGTGGAGAAGAATTGTGATCAATGAAATGAATCATGAGAAAGCAGGTACAGGACCAAAAAAAAAAAAAACCAACACAAAAACAAAAGAGAGAAAAAGAAAAAAAGGGCGGGGGGAAAGGGTAGCATGAAGTGTGCCTCAATCTGCATTCATACATCATAGTTCTTTCTTTGGATGTAGATAGCATTCTCCATCATGAGTCCTTTGGAGTTGTCTTTGTACCTTGTGTTGCTGAAAAGAG
>JAQQSZ010015352.1:0-11295 GCA_028646595.1 Phalanger gymnotis | reverse complement strand
TCTAAAGCTGCCCCGCCTCCGTTGCCCCAGGGGTGGTAGCTGAACCGCAAACTCTGTCTGGTCCTGCAGCTTTTCCCACTAACCTTCTGTGTTGTCTTTGCTGTTTGTGGGTTGTGAGGTTTGGTACATGCCACAGCTCAGTAATTCAGCATGCTAGGGCACTCTCCTCTCCACTCCTGGTCTCGTCAGTCCGCAGTCTGCCGCGCCGCGCCTCGCTGGCTGGGCTCTGCTTGGCTCAGCTCTGCTCCCCTCAGCTGGGAGCTGGGAGTTCCATGCGGGACAGACCTTACCCCGACACCATCCAGGCTGTCCTGGGCTAGAGCCCTGCTTCCCTTTGCCACTTTGTGGGTTCTGCAGTTCTAGAATTGGTTCAGAGCCATTTTTTATAGGTTTTTGGAGGGACTTGGTGGGGAGCTCAAGCCAGTTACTGCTTTCCAGTCACCATCTTGGCTCTGCCCCCTAATAATTCGTTTTTGGAGAGGGTATTTACAAAGATGTATAGTAAGGACAGTGAAAGAGCAAGAAACATTCCTCCGAACAAGGAATCCATTTGCACATATAGATTCCACTGGGAGTAGGGTCTGTGCTCTCTTGTTGGAAGGATTATAGGCCCAAACTTGGAAGTCACATGTGACCAAAGATTAAACAGCTCAAAGATCCTTTCCACTAGAAGTCTTTTTCTCTTTTTGGAATCTTTAAGGAATTCTTCAAAGGCATATCCTTCCATTGGACTCTGAAGGTTGGTGACTTTTAGAGTCATGAAGCTTCCTTTCCTTATTATATCTAGCTTTTCCTCTCTATGTCTCTAGGTTCCTGATGCTGATGTTCCACATTGCCACTTTGGCTCCAATGGACCCTTCTGGTTTTCATCTGGTCAGTGGGGTTGGAGGTAAAGAGTTAGGGAGAGGAACTCAATCCTCACCTTACAATTCCTTCTCAGGAACCTTTCAAAACTGGATTCCATCACCCCTCAACTGGCCTGTTGCTCGAATTTGCAATTTCAAACTGTCTTGCTGTGTTTATATTGATTTAAAAGTGTAGCTAATTCTCTCAGCCAGTGATAACACGTGTCCTCTATGGGGCCATCTGTCTTGATTCTGTGATCAAAGGACTTCACTCTTCACAAATTTATTGAGGATTTGTCTGTACCAGGTTTATACCTTTAATTGATTGATAAGTGGATGTTTGTATTAATTGGGGATAAAAGTAGGAATCTATCCTTAAAATAATTTTCACTTATATATTGTTTAAAAGTACACAAAATGCTTTATATACATTATTTCTTTTGGAACTCAAAACATCAGCAGCAGCACTGAGAGTCAGATAATCTAGGTCCTAGTTCAGGCTCTGCTAACTATTAGTTATATGACATAAAGCAAGTCCCTTAACTACTCTTAACCATGACTAAGGTCTAGAATCATAAGATTCTATAAGAATTCCCTCTCTACCTCTCACCTCACTGCCCATCATCATCATCATAATATCCTTTTTACAGTTAAGGAAAACAAGACTCAGAAAGTTTAAGTGATTTGACCATGGTCACAAAGGTAATAAGCAGGAGGGGCAGAGTTTGAATCTAGGTCTTAATAAGTATCAGAAGTAAGTTTCAAACTCAGATTCAATTACCATTCCCTAGAGCATTTGAAAATCAGGACAGACTCTTGCTGTTTTGAATATTTTAAGTGTGGTCTGCCAGAAAGATACAGAAAGAGAACTAAACTATATAATGTCTAAGAAGAAATTATCTGGAAGTGAGTCTTAACTACACAATGCTATTAAAGTGGAAAGTACTTTTATTAAGCTAGAATCTCAGCGATGTTGTACAACCTTCAATGTGTCACCTCAATATGTCAGTTACTCACCTATGGAAAGGGAGTGGGAAGGAATATTGGAGCAAATGACTCTAATCCAATCTCTTTCTACTCCAAATACTATTGAAAATTTATTTGCCTCACTTTTCTCATTGGTTAAAGGAAGGAAGCAGGAAACATAGTGTCACAGTTTTAAGTTTGGAAGGCATCTAATCTGAACAGTCCATTTTACAGATGAGGAAACAAAGAGCCAGAGAGATTACAGTCATTTGCTCAAGGTCACGCAGCTAATAAGTAGCCATCTTGCTTCCTTCTTACTTCACAGAGATATTGAGCCCCTTGAGTGCTTCTGAAGAAAAGCTCTATCTTATAAGAAGAGCAAGCAGTATACCCTCCTTCCATCAGTTCATCTGGGAAAGACTGACAAGGAAGACAATTTGAATCTATTTTCTATACTCTGCAAGGCTGTAATTGTTCTTTAAATATGCACAGGGCACTAAGTGCTGCATATACAGTTTAGAGGACCTGATATAAAACCTATTTTGCATAATGCTAACTGATCACCTTAAAGGTATTTTACATGACACTTTCCTCAGATCTTTATAAGGGGAAAAACTGAAGCAGCATTAAAGCTGTAAGGCTGTCTCATTCTATATATACAGGACTAAGCAGAAAAATTGAAACAGAGGATTACCCTAGTACACATGTTGTAGATAGCTATATAACTCATATTATTTCTCCTTTATTAAGTCTAGGCATTATAAAGAGGCCCTGCTACTACCTGGGGTGTGGACAAGTGGATGTCTGGAACCCTTGCAGGCAACAATTATCTTTCTAAATAGCCTTGTGAATGCCCTACCTCCCTCCCCACATCCTCCACAATTGCTGCCAGAAGTGCAGAATCCTATTCGGCAAAAACACCTCTTCAGCCTTCACAAATAATCAAACAACACACCCAGGTATTAGTTATACAACTTGGGCTTTGGGAAGAAAGCCTAAAACATAAAGAGAGGTTAATCAATGGCAGCCCTACATGAAAAATCTGTTTTAAAGGACATCTTTACTCCCAACACTTCTGGTTCCATTAGCAGAGAGCAGATGTCACACAGACACAGGGGAAGGTCCCATTGACTTGGCCTCAGGGACACTATAAAGTAAGTGAATTTCTGGGAATTAGAAATCCTCTCGATCTCCTGATTGTATTTCAGATACTCATTATAGATCTCAAGTAGTCCCTAGAAGAAACCAACTTTCCAAGAAGTTAGAAGTGTCCTTCGATCTTCCCCCACCTGATGCAATTACAAGTGTCTTCCAGTATCTCAATGCCATAGTTCTTAAGTGCATGTGCACCATCCCTCTTACACAGGTGTGGGGGTCTGATCCATTTCTTAATGGAGACAGAATCTCAAGTGGGCATCGAACACCAAGTATGTATCAAGGTGAAGGTGCATCTGCACTGATGATGACAAGGTGATGTGAAGAAGAAATCCCCAGAAAAATTTGGGTAATGTTGGATAAGAATCAGCATTGAATGTGTCACATTGGCATCACTTATGAGAATAAACATAACTTAAAACTCAGTGCTGTGCTTTGTGATTTGTTCTTGTTTCCACCAAAAACTTGTTAATGTGAATTTGGGCAAGTTATTCTTACATTTTCCATTGTTCCATCTGTAAAAATCAGTATATAAGAACACCAGTTGTCTTTAAAAAAAAAGTGTTGTGTTTAAATAAATAGCAAAGAAACATGTTTTTTTCTTTGGAAAGTGATCTTCTGTATTTTAAAATCATTTTTCCTCCCCTTTTTGTCAGATATTTTGCTGCTAATATGAAGGCTATGAGGTAAGAGTTGGGGATGCAGAGAATTTTGTAGGTAAATCATTCCCAGTCTTTGCTATGAACAGAATTTAGTCCAAATTTCCTTGATGGACAAGTTTGTAATGCTTTGGTGATGGCCATTGAGGTATACATAATGTGATTTAGTGGCTTTTTTCCCCTTTATTTTCTAGCAATGAGGCTTTCACAATAAAACCTCATTTTTTTCCTCCTCTAAATAGGAATAAATATTTGTTTTAGCAGAAATTTTTCTATTTCTCCCTTGTCCCCACCCACCCTACTTTCCATCCATCAATAAATACTGCTGTTTCCCCCCACAGTGTTGATTTCCATAACTATTGGTACAGTCTCCAAATTGGCCTAAATGCTTCTAAATCAGTGACTGTCACACGATCCATCCTACGCACAGAGAGAGTAGAATAATCTTATTTAACCAATTTTACCCCGTGAAATTCCTTTCCTCAAGAAGCTACACCCTCTTACTCTGTTGCCTATGATATCAAATCTATGCTCTGCAGCCCAGTCTTAAAAGCTTTCCACTAATTGCATCCAAAGGAAACATCATTTCACAGGGCACTTGATCATCTCATATTGTAGTGCTCAAAATGAACATAAGCAAAAAGCCCACAATGAAAATAATTACAATTTATCCACTAATATTTGTTGCAGATGATGAGGAGGTAGAGAAATTCTGTGAAGAACCTGGTAAGGGCCTCCAAATTAAATCAACCTATACTTTAATACTTGGTAGCTTCAACGCAAAGATGGGCATGGAAGAGGATGGCAAAAAATGTGTTGGGAATGCTGGTTCAGGAATAAGACGTGAGAGAAGCTAAAGGTCTGTAGAATATACAGAAGTCTCACTTGGATACATATTGTGGATACTTATATTAATAAGAAAGCCAGAAGGTCCTGAACGAAGTGAACGGTAAACAACATCACAAGAATTAAATGTTTTGGGAGATAGGAAGTGACTAGCTACTAATGTGAAAGTCATTTATGAATCAGCTGTCCTTATGCAATGAGACCATAGACATGTTAGACAAAGGTTGAAATTTTTAAAAATTGGAAAAGGGAGTCAAAATGAGAAGTAACCATGTACAATTAAGTTAGCACCTTCTGCTAAAACAAAGACCTGGGAGACTAGAAATAGATAAGGTGTCAACCTACTTAATTAAGGTGTTGATGCTAAAAAAGGGGGAAGGGAATGAAAAACACAACACCATAGATGATCCCATTTCCTAAGGATGTAAATTGATTGACTCAGGAGCCCCAAACCAAAGAACCCCAAAACTACCCAAAAAGAATGATGCAGTGACCGGAGACAAAAGTGGCTTAAAATGTTAACTGATTTGTAAAAATCTTATAGAGGAGCACGTTGGAAGCTTATAAGCAGTATCATCTCATATAATGTAAACTCTTGAGGAGAGGAATTATCACATTTTTGTTTATGTATTCTCTAGCACAGCACCTAACACAATGCCCGGCACTTAGTAGTCACTTAATAAATGCTTATTGGTTGATTGGTTGATAAAGCATCAAATAGTGGTAAGGAAAACATGCTTATAGAAAGTTTGGCCAAAGACCCAACTAAGCCAAATCTGTAAGTGCATTAGGCACTTAAAGATGAAACCAGGAGGACACTGAAGAATTGAAAAATGTAAAGAGTTCTGTTAACAATCTATCAATTGCTGAATGGATTAATGGATTCACTGTATGAGGCCCTATTCAAGGTGCTAGGGATACAAATACATAGAATGAAATCTTACCCTCAAAGACCTTATATAATATGGGATACAAAAAAATAAAAATGCACATAGAAAATAAATACAAGTAAATACAAAGTAGTTAGAGAGGGAGTGCACCAGCTGTTGGAAGAATCAGGAAAAGGCTTGAACTGGAAGAGGAAGATTCTCTGAGGCATAGGTGAGGAGAGAGTGCAGTTACAGCATTCAGAATGGCCAGTGCAAATGAAATAGGGGTTGGAGTGCTACATGGGAAGAACAGAAAGAAGGGCAATTTGGCTAGATCACAGAATACGTAATGAGAGGGGAGTGCATACGATGAGACTGAAAAGATAGGATGCAGTCAGGTGTTGGAGGCTCTAAAAGCTAAATAGTGTTTATATTTCATCCTAAATACAGAAGTGAATCTATGAGTAGGGGAGTGACGTGGTCAGATCTGTACTTAAGGAAAATCACTTTGGTAGTTATGTGGATTATAAACTGGTAGATGGAGGGACGTTAAGAAGAGAGATACATTAGAAGGCTGTTAAAAAAGTTTGGGAAGAAGTAAGGAGGGCCGGAACTAAGGTAGGGACTGCATGAGTAGAGAATGAGTTGCTGCAGATAGAGAAAACACAAGATTCGGCAGCAAATTGAATCTGTGAGGTATGGGAGAGTGAGGAGCTGAAGATGTGATTGAGCTTGGGACCCGGGAGACTAGAAGTATGATGGTGCCTTAGGGGTTTTTTTCACCATCAAGTACAGTGGAGCCACCATGTTTGGAGCCCTAATACCACCTTTTTCTGTGAATTTCATGAAGAAATAGAAACAGTAGTAAAGAAAACAGAGAATGGCAGCCAAATTAGATAAGTATACAAAGATATTTGCCGCTGCCATGGAGAATAGTATAGAGACCAAATGCAAAGAGGAATTACCTATAGATGATGAGGTCTTCCAGATACTCATGTTTGGTGTTGACTTTGTACTAATTGCATTAAATATCAGAAGATTAATGGATGCTCTTAAATGAGTTGTGTAATGACTCAAAAGAATTCTTCTTAAGCATTCACATAGAGAAAATTATATGGATGAAGGATCCCTGTTGTCCAGGCTATGAAATGCAATTGGAAGGACAACCTGTAGAACTTGACTTGGACAGAAACTATAATGGACAATGAGCTGGACCCATAATTGAACAGAAGGAAAGTGGTCTCAATTGCCTTTGGGAAACTCCGGTAATTACAAGGCTTCTCCCAGAAACAAAGAGCCATCTTTGTAACCTCTCTAGCTTTCTAGTGGTTATATGGCTGTGTGTCATAGAATATTTCAGTCTCCAGAGAAATAAAGCCACATAGAGAACAATGGAGAAGTGCACAAATAAACTACAATATATTATCAATAAAACTGTGTATGAGATATGACATAAAGGATGTCAGGGCACCATTATGTCTCTTCCATCATAGGGATAACAGGAAAAGATAGAGGAATAATAAAGTGGAGAAACCAAGGAGTAATGAGGAGACAGTCTGTATACTATCTATTGGTGCCTGTGTCAACAGATCTAAAGGAAGGCTCCTAGAATGTTGGGTGCCTTGTGTGGAGAACTTTTGGTTGAGAAGCTGAAGGCATGGACAGGTTGCAACCTGTATCATTGGACGGTTTCCTAACAACAATATCACAGATCCATTGTATTAAAGCTTGGTCTTGCATGACTCCTATTAGCTGGCCATCGTTTTTGCCAACCTCTTTTTTCATTAGAAGCCTATCTAGACTTCAGCCAAGCTAATCTCCTACATGGTACTTGCTTATTGCTCTATTTTGGAGGGCATACTATTCCCTGAACCTGATAAATGCCCCCCCCTTCCTGTTGCTAACCCACATCTTGCCTACTTGAAAAACAAGATGAAAATGTACTTCCTCCAAAAATTCTCTCACATTGGAAAAATTTAATCACTTGGGATTCACAGGAACTGAGTATACATATCTTGTCATAAGCCTCACACACTAAAAAGTGACTAATACATTTAAAAGTGAAGTGTAATTTATCTCCTGTCACACCCCCGGCAATCTTTTTTGAATTTCAGTGTTTCATGGATGGAGGTAGAGTAGTCATAATGATGAAGATGATGATGCTAGGATAGGGATACAGATTATACTGTGATTTTATTAGTTTTGGGAACCCCTTTTCCCAATGCCAATCAGTACCTATTTGCAATTTATAGTCATAGAGAGCTGCCTATACCACTAAGAGGTTAAGTGACTTGTCTGGGGATGAAGAGTCATTATGTGTCAGTTAGGAATTGAACTAAGATCTTGTCTCCAAGGCCAGCTCTCTGTCAATGACTCCTCTGTTGATTATGAAAATAAAAACAAATGGTGATGATAAATGAGACATGAAGCAGCTTAATGTCTGCAAAGCTCTTTGATGACTTTATTGCATCTGATTATCATTAACAACCTTATGAGGTAGGTTCCTATCCATTATAAAGATGAAGAAACTGAGACTAAAGAAGTTATAAGATACTTTCTACACATTGTTTGTCCTTGCCTTACGTCCTTCCTTGATGAAGGAATTATCTCTTCCTTTTAGGCATTTTATGGTATGCCACAAAGCAAGTCAATATCTGTGCATACCATAGTCATATAGCAACCCACTTTTCTCACCCACACTAGGGCAACCAACGTGTATCTATCTAGGGTCTTAAAAAACAGGGTGGATTTTATGGCAATTGTACTTTTAATTATAACATCGTCACTTGTTTAATTTCAGTTTTGTGGCAGTTCCAAGTGTTATGTGCACATTAGAATTAATAAGTGACGTTTTAGGTCTTCCTGATTCTGAGGCTTATTTTCATTTGCACTATTGAATTAATTGTATAAATGGTTTTTCCTGATTCTGCTCATTTTACTCTGAATCAATTCATGCAAGTCTTCCTAGGTTTCTCTGAATCCATCCTTTTCAACTTTTCCTTCAGGGCAATAATATTTCATTATGTCAGCAGTTCTTAACTTTTTTTGTGTCATGGATCCCTTTAGTGAAACTTATGGGATCCTTTTCACAGCAATGTTTCTAAATATATAAAGTAAAACATTTGGGTTGTAAAGGAAACAGTAATATTGAAATAAACTATCGAAATATGTTTTGTAATAGTTCATTAGTTCAATAGTTAAGAGCCCCTACATTGCATTCGTATGCCACAGTTTATCCAACTACCCCAACTGATGGCTTGGGGCAGCTAGGTGGTACAGTGGATAGAGTACAGGGCCTGGTGTCAGGAAAACTCATCTTCCTGAGTTTAAATATCAGACACTTACTAGCTGTGTGACCCTGGGCAAGCCACTTCACCCTGTTTGCATTAGTTTCCTCATCTCTAAAATAAGTTGGAGAAGGAAATGGCAAAACACTCCAGTAACTTTGCCAAGAAAATCCCAAATGGGGTCATGAAAAGTCCAACATGACTGAAACAACTGAACAACAATTTCTCTTTACTTATATTTTATTCAATATTTTATATCCTTATTCATTAGAAATATTATTCTATAGTTTTCTTTCTCTGTATTGTATCTTCCTGTAAATAAAAGAATCATATTTATCTCATTTAAAGAGTTTGGCAGGATACTTTCTCTGTTTTCACAAGCAATGTGTGTAATATGATTGCTAATTGTCCTTTGAATATTTGATCAAATTCACTTATAAATACATATAAACCTGGGTGTTTTTCACCCTTTGGGAGTTAAGTTACTCTTTACTCAATTGCTGTTTTTCTAAGATTGTATCATTGTTATTTTTTGAAACTGTTAAGTCCTCTGAGAAGGGATGAGTTATTGGGCTTTCTATAACATTCAAGACCATGTCACCTTTTGGCTGGAGCTTTTTACACATTTTAAAATAACAATTTTGCATTCTCAGTAACATATTTTAATAGTACAGACTACATTGAATTTTATTGGCTTCTCTCACAATTTTCTGGCATATACAGTTTCTAGTTTGAGCACTAAACTAAGTTTGTAAAGACTGGTTCTAAAATTATGAAAATTGATCTCTCTGCATTCAACTGTGGGCCTATGCAGATGTCTATTCTCAGTTGTGATTTGGTAAAGCCAGTCTTTTGACATGAGGTGAAATGAACTACCCTCTTTCAGGAAGTTCAGAGATTAAGAGACAGAAAGTAAAGGAGATCTCTGTGTTCCTCTTCAAAGGGTAAGAAAGCAAGAATGATGATAAAGGGCTATCTTTCTTGATCCCCTCAGCTATTAATCCTCCTCTCCCACGAAAAAATGCATTGAATGTGTTTGGTAAAGAATTTTTATGTCCTTATTTTGCACATACTTACATGTGCACATCTTGTGTCCCCTGACAGATAGAAAGACAGCTAGCTAGATAGGTAGAGAGATAAATACCTAGGCAGGTAGATAGGTAGGTAGGTAGGTAGATAGATAGATGGATAGATAGATAGATAGATAGATAGATAGATAGATAGATAGATAGATAGATAGATAGATAGATAGATAAATGGATGGATGAATGGACAGACAGACAGACAGATAGACAGACAGACAGACAGACAGGCAGAAAGACAGAGACAGGTAGATTGGTAAGGAGGTAGAGCATTTATTAAATATTTACTCTATGATGGACACTGTGCTGAACACAGAGATATAAGACTAAAGCAGAAATACAATCCTGCACTCAAAGAATTTATATTCTAATGGGAAAAGACAACCCACAAAGTAGAGCTGATAGTGAGGAGCAGAGGAAGAGGAAATCATATGCATAGCATTGTGGTATAGCAATGTCCAGGAAGTGGCATGGAGGCTTGGTTCCAGGCAAGGTAAAGCAAAAGTTCACCTATGTGAGCCTAGTGTCCCAGGGTCGGAATATAAAGTTCCAGTTATGGGGAGATGGGATGGTTGGCCAGAATGCAGGGATGTGTATAGGCAAGGACTATCATTTTCAAATTTGAAACCTCAGTGCCTAGCAAATTTAAATGGCAAATAGTCAATACTTAGTAAATCTTTGTTGTTTGATTAATTGCTGTATAGACCTTGATGTTGTCTTAGATGAAGTTGTGGTTTTATCATTATGTTTTTCTTTTCTCATTTCTTCCAGAGGCACCATGGTACATTGTATAGACAGATTTGAAGCCAAGAAGGCTTCGTTTAAGTTCCATCTCTCACACATTGACTGTGTGATTCTGGGCAAGTCACTTACTTCTCAGTGTTCTAAGGCTATCCTCCAAAACAGAGGTTTACAGAGAAGGTGCTGACCTGCCTTAACAGGCATACGCTCACCTGGGAGTTCCCTATTCCAGTAAAAATACAGGTCCAGTCCTAGCCCTATCCCTGATTTCTCCCAAGGTTATTGGTGAGAACTAGGGAGAAAGATGACCCTCTCTCACTCCTAATCCCCAACCAATAAATGAAAATTAAGGAATTTTTTTATGTACCCAGAGAGGAAGAAAGTGGATAGAAAAAGTCTAATATGCTTTTTTTTAAAATTTTTTTTATTTTTAGTTTGCAACAAACAGTTCAACATAATTTTGGGTTCCAGATTTTCTTCCCTCCCTCCCCCAACCCTCCCCAAGAAGGCATGGCATCCCATATAACTTCCAGGTATAACTAGGCATTGAATTAATTTATACATTTTCTCATGACTCATGAGACAAAGGCGAAACAGAACCAAAAAACAAACCTCAACCCAACAACAAATACAAAAGACAGAAGGAAAAAAAAAGTGGAGGAGAAAAAAGGCGAGAATGAAGTGTGCCTCGATTTGCATTCATACTTCGCAGTTCTTTCTCTGGATGTAGATAGCCCTCTCCATCATAAGTCCTTTGGAGCTGTCTCTGCATATTGTGTTGCTGAGAAGAGCAAAGTCTGTCAGGGTTAGTCATCACGGAATCAATATATCTGTGGTTGTATACA
>JAQQSZ010015351.1:0-11296 GCA_028646595.1 Phalanger gymnotis | reverse complement strand
GTATTCTATATACCTCTCTGTGAGGAAAGATGACAGAATGTGGTGAGTAGAATTTAAGAAGTGCCCAGACACAGCTCTGAACTTGGGGATTCTTCAGGAACTTAAGCCAATGTAGCATTTAGGGGAATTTAGCCCAACTGGCAAAGCAAAGAAACATGGTCTGTGATCAAGAACTTCATAGTCAGTACAGAACCTTCCCTGTGTCTTCACTGTATCTTATGAGGGAACTATGGAGTGAGACAATCATAAGGTTTTTTGATAGCAAGAGAAGTATATCTATCCATGTCTCTTTCCAAGGAGAGCAATTAAGGGATATTTTGGGGGGAGCTGTGTATTTTTTATCTGTTCTTACAGCTGACCCTTTTACAGAAGAATTCATTTCTTCTAAAACTGAACTAACTTTATTTGAATTGAATTCTTTAGCAAATGAATTCTTCAAATTATAATCCAGTGAGATTGGCATCAATTCCTAGCAAAAATGTATAGCACAGTATTTAAAAACATGGCTTCAAAACACTTTTTTGAATAAGTCATTGTCGCCATAATCCAAAATAGAATGATTTTTTAAAGAAAAATACATGTGAAATAAACTTTTTGGGGGCGAAGGATTTTTAGATGGGTAAGTATGGGTATTTTCACAAATATTGAATACTTCAATTTAAGTAAATCATTTGATATTCCTAGTGGTCTACAGGTGAAAAAGGAACAAAAATATGGATTAAATGACAGCACAATTAGATATTATCCAGACTTGGTGAAGTAACTACTAAAGTATGATGATTAACAGAATTATGATTATAAGGCTTTAGTGAAGTTCTACAGAGATCTGTCCTTGGCCCTCTTCTGTTTAACATTTTATCAGTGATGAATATGAAAGCATGGATGTCACGTTTATGAAATGTAAAGTTGATCTACAGCTGGGCTGCATAGCTAACAGGAAAGATGACAGAATTTGCAGCCAAAATTATCTGCACAGGCTGAAACAGCAGGCAAAATCTAATAAAAATGAAATTTACATATATTTTTAGTACAGTTTTTTTACATGAAGGAAGAACTCCACTTATTCACGAATATCACAATCTATGCTTTTAGAATACATTTTTCTTTTTATAAAAATAAGTTTTTCTTGATATTTTCTCTTTCTCAAATCACCATAGTATCCTAAGTATCCCTCCCCCTGCCTCTACAGAGAGCCATCCAATATAATAAATAGTACTTTTTTAGAGAGAGGAAACAAGTCATCATAACTGGTTGTTACAATGAAAAAGTCCAAAAAGAGAAGCAACATGTGGGTCTGCTATCTCCATGCCTGGGTGGTGTGGGGAGGAGATGAGGGAATCACTTTTATTATGTTGGCAAAGCCTAGCCAGGAACACTGACTGTTCCTCCAGTTATTTAAGTTATTCTTTGTGTCTTTAAGGAGCACTTTGTAATTAAATCTATACGAGTCTTTCATGTGCTTTGGGAGGTTGGACCCCAGATGTTTCATGCATTTTGTAGTTATTTGGAAAGAGTTTTCCCTTTGTTTTATTGCTTCTTTTGTTTTGTTATTATTGTAAAGAAATGCTATTAATTTTTGAGGATTTATTTTGTATCCTGCAACTTTGCTGAAGCTATAAATTGTCTCAGTTAAGATCTTTGCTGATTCCCTAAGATTTTCCAAGTAAATTTTCATATTGTCAACCTATAGGAACCTATATTGTCATCTCCTCTTTACTTACCTTTATTCTTTTACTTTCTTTCTCATCTCATTGCTGTTGCTAACATTTCTAGAACTATAGGCAATAACAGTGGGGATAGTGGGTATCTTTGCTTCACTCCCATATGTATCAGAAAGGGTTCTAGTATATCCCCACTGCACGTGAGGCTTGCTTGCATTTAGATAGGTGCTTTTATTTAATTTTTTAAAGTCTCTCTCCACCACTCTGCTTTGAAGGCATTAACTTGTTGGTTTGATTTTTGAGAGCTTTTGTTTGAAGTACTCCTTCAGAACATTAAGCCATTGACTCCTCATCTTTTTTTCTATATACTTTGAAAACTATTCCTCTAGGTCCTAGAAGGTCTCCTTAATAAAAAAAAAAAAGATTTGTTCTATAAAGTTTGGATTCAGTCAAAGGGCTGCATTTGAGCACCTAGAGGGACACGTGGCCTCCAGGCCACAGGTTCCCCACACCTGTTCTAAGATCTAGGATATATTTTAGGACTATAGGATTTTCCTCTGCTTAGTTATTACAAATTCTACAACAGAATGTTCACTCTTCTTCCCTCTTGCCCTCCACTTATATACATTTTTTATTTCGTTCTAGGTAGAATTTGAGATTTGTCTCTACCATAAAGTTAATAAAATGTTCTATGTAAAATATTTACATTTAAAGTCATTTATTCCATTTCACTTCATGTGAATTGCTTTTTGGGTTTACTTAGTATGGCACTTATTCCATTTAAAAATTGACAATATACCAATTTAGATTTAATAAGTCAAATTGAAGTTTTGAAAGTGTTTTAATTATTTGCCTATTTGCACATTGTTCTTCAGTAGAATATGCTTGTGGGAAAAATTATCTCCCAGGGACCCAATTTAAAAGCAAAACTGAAAGACTAATTATTTATAGTAATTAGAGTGTGATAAATATATCACATCATATATTGGAATAGGATAAATATATCCCAGTGGATTCTGATGATTTAAATTTTTGAAAACATGGCAACATTTTATTACATGAATATGTATTTGGAATATATATTGATATTTGAGATATATAAAAATTTAGTGAATAAATTTCATGTGACTGGAGTTTGTTATTTAAAGTTCTGTATTAGAGTGCTCATGATGAGCTAGGCTAAAGTATCTTTCCCTTCTAAAACTACTCTTGCTGACTCAAATTTTCCCAGATCACTTATCTCCCATGCCTAGAATGTACTCCCTCCTCACCTCTATCTCTTGAAATCCTTAGTTTCTTTCAGCTTAGTTCAACTGCTGCCTCCCTCACAGTACTCTTTCTGGTCACACCCATTGTCAGTTCTTCTCCTTGAAACCACTATGTATTTTTGCTACATGTTTTATATTTACTTACGTGTGCACACATTATTTTCTCCTAGTAGAATGCAAGATCCTTGAGAGCAGGGATTATTTTCATGTTTGTCTTTGAATGCCCAGTAACCTACCTAATACATTGCCTGATACATCATAGATGTTTAATAAATATTTGTTACTGAATACATCTACATTTTTCCCTCTTTATCTTTAAAAATGTGTTTTGTTGTATAGGATGATTCTCAGAGAAGGGAAGAAAAGAAAGGGGGAGCTATGGATTGTAAAAAAAAATCAATAAAAATGCATTTTTTAAATTGCTGAAAGGATCTCTCTTTCCCTAAAGCCCCTTTCCCTTAGTGATGCATTCTCTAACCTAACACCACAGTTTTCACTCTTGTGCTCAGAAGGAAAGGCAACAATGGTACTTTCTTGCATTTAAATGGCCCTTAGTACTGTTAGATAGTAAGGGGCACTAAGTGTCCAAGACATCAGACTCAAAGGAAAAATGAAAGCTCTAATTAGTGAGTTTTATCAGTTTTGAGAACTGTCTTTGCTGTGGGTAATCATAAACATATTCTTTAATGTGTTTTTTGCCCCTTTCCTCAGAAATACCATCAAGAGAATGGCCACAGGAAATTACTCCACAGCAACTAACTTTATTTTCATAAGACTAGTGGATCAGCCAAAGCTCAAGCTCCTCCTCTTTCTCTTATCCTTGTGAATCTATGTGGCCACTGTTGTGGGAAGCTTGAGCATTATCACACCAATTAAGTTCAGTTCCCATCTTTATACCCCCATGTGCTATTTACTAAGTTGCTTGTCCTTCATTTTCTTTGTCACTCCACTATCAGCACTCCCAAAGTGCTTGTCAGAGAAGAACAACATCTCCTACAATGAGTGCCTGACTCAATTCTATTTCTTTATCATTTTATTATTTCTGAGTGCAAAGATCTAACCAAGTCAAGAATATCAAGGGAATTAATGAAAAAATATAAAGGAAAGTGGCCTAGCCATACCAAATGTAAAACTATGTTATAAATCATAAATGCATTAGGGTTCTAATTTTCCCACATCTTCTCCAACATCTATCATTTTCCTTTGTTGTCATATTAACCATTCTGATAAGTGTTAAGCAGTACCTCAGAACTGTTTTAATTTCATCTCTCTAACCAATAGCGATGTAGAGCATTTTTAATGACTACAGATATATATTAGATATAGATATTAGATACAGATTTAGATATAGATATTATTGTCTGAAAACTCTGCATTCATATCCTTTGACCACACATCAATTGGGGAAATGACTGTATTCTTCTAGATTTGACTCAGTTCTCTATACATTGGAGAAAATAAGGCCTTTATCAGGAATTCTGGCTATAAAGATTGTTTCCCATCTTTCTGCTTTCCTTCTAATCTTGGTTGCATTGCTTTTATTTGTGTAAAAAAATTTTTATTTAATGTAATCGAAATTATTCATTTTGCCTTTTATAATGTTCTCTATCTCTTGTTTGGTCATAAATTCTTCCATTCTTCATAGCTCTGACAGGTGAACCATTCCTTTCTCTCCTAATTTACTTACGGTATCATCCTTTATGTCTGAATCATGTAACTATTTTGACCTTATCTTGGTATTTAATGTGAGATGTTGGTCTATGCCCATTTTCTGCCATACTATTTTCCAGCTTTCTCAGCCGTTTTTGTCAAATAACGAATTCTTATTCCAGAAACTGGAGTCTTTGGGTTTATCAAATGGTATATTACTATAGTAATTTTCTACTGTGTCTTGTGTATCTAATCTCTTCCACTGATCCACCACTCTATCAGCCAGTGGTAAGTAGTTTTGATGCTTGCTGCTCTCAATCTATGACACTATTAATTTAATTTTAATGAAAACTTCTCTATGACAAACCGGCCTGCTTGAGAAGAAGGTTGTAAAAACTCTCATCTCCTACTGAGGAAAAAAAGATTCTCTAATAAAATGAATAGATTATATAATCCTTTTATTGACATCAGCACTCTACCTGGTTTGCCTACAGCAGCTGCCACTTAGCCAAGAGAAACATGTGCTGTAAGCTTTATACCATCAACTTCCTTACAAATTTTTTTCTAATTTTCCCTGCATACCAGTCTATGAAAAGTTATATGAAATTTCTAGAACTAGAGTCAGAATTAAATTTTCTAGAGAAACAGACTTCTTAAAATACCTTTCCAGGAAATTTCTGGGAAATAAATCCTTCTGTAAGACAAATAAACTATTTCAGAAGACTGATTAAAATATTCCTATGGTGGAAGAAAAACATTCAAGTTGGTATCCATTCAACAAGATATACCAAAAAAGCCAATAGAAATTTGAGTACTCTGGTTGACACTGACCCTGGTTTTCATCAGGAGATTATTCTTTGTTTCATGGTTTTCCTCATGGCCAATTTGACATTCTTATTCCTCAAACTGTAGATCAGAGGATTTAGCATAGGCACTACAATGGTATAGAACACAGAGGATACTTTCCCCTGGTCCATAGACCCAACAGAAGAAGGTTTGAGGTACATGAAAGCTCCTGAACCAAAGAAAAGAGAAACAGTGATTATATGGGAGGCGCAAGTGCTAAAGGCTTTAGACCTGCCACCAGAGGAGTTGATGCAGAGGACAGTGGAGAAGATGAAAGCATAAGATGTGAAAATGGTGGCACTGATCATTCCAATGTCAATGCTGGCAACAATGAAAGCCACTAACTCATTGATATATGTGCTAGTGCAAGAAAGCTCCAGAATGGGGAGTATGTCACACATGTAGTGGTTGATGATATTGTTGTCACAAAAGGATAGTCTCAACATGCATCCAGTGTGAGCCATGGCACCAGCAAACCCCAGCACATATACACCAGACACTAATAGGGAGCAGACCTGGGAGGACATCATGACAGTATAAAGTAATGGATTACAGATTGCAATGTAACGATCATAGGCCATGGCTGACAAAAGCAAGGATTCAGAAAGTCCAAAGAAACAAAAGAAACACAGCTGAGCCATGCACCCTGAATAGGAGATGACATTTTTCTCTGACACAAAGTTCATTAGCATTTTGGGAGTGATGACAGAGGAGTAACAGAGATCTATGAAAGATAGGTTGAAGAGGAAATAATACATGGGAGTGTGAAGATGGGAATTCAGTCTAATCAGAGTGATCAAACCAAGGTTTCCTACCACAGTGACCACATAGATCCCTAAAAACAGGAAAAAGAGAAGGAGCTGGAGCTCTGGTTGGTCTGTTAAACCTGTGAGGAAAAACTCTGTCACTAAGGAGTCATTTCCTGTGGCCATTCTTCTCTGGGAAGGATCTGTAGGGACAGGAAAGAACCACATAAGAAGGGAAAACATTTCCCTACCCATCTGACAAAGTAGGGATATACACTTGGAGACTCTAAATATATTCTCCTCGTCCCCATCAAGCCTGTCCTTGTTGCCAACAGAACAGACAATGGATCTGACTGTTCTCTATATTAGTCTCTGAAACAAACTGTTGCCAAAAAAAAATCTTCTGACTCTACCTCCAAAGTAAGACCTGGAGGAGTTGGAAAACCAAGAGGGTAGGAGAGAAGCAATGGTTCTCTTCCTAATCCAATTACTTCTGTGTGGTGAAACTACCTAGAACTCTTCAGTTCCCTGTACAATAACTTGTCAGGATGGGGACCATAACCAATAGCTGCATTTTAGGGATAAGGAAATAGGTTTTCTGAGATATTTGTAGAGTGAGAATTCCTATGACCCATGGCTGCCAGCAAGATGCCCTCCCCTGTGGCACATACTTAGGTAAAGCTCTATAAAGTTAATGTTCTCTCTATATTCTCCATGGAACACTCACCAATCCACTTTAATCAGCCTGTCGGGGAAGGTTGCTTCCACAGAACTCTGCGATTCCATGATCACAGCTTTAGAAAAAAAGAATCAGAAAAGACTCTAACACACCCCCTCATTCTGGCTCACACCATCAGCAGTGGGCCTTCCTGACTCCTCATTCCCTGGGTTCTTGGGGAAAAATGGTTTTGGTGAAGTTGACAGTGATATACTTATAGGTACTAATTCAGTTACTCAACCATGGAGCTCAGTCTCTGGGATTCTCTAGTAGAAATTCTGAGCTAAGAAGCACAATTCTAAAGTGTGGCTTTACTAGCCAGTTCTTCTTTTATTGTTCCCATAATGACAGAGCACAAAAGGCTTATTCTGGATCTGGAGATCAGAATCAAAACTCCCCTAGGGCTCTCCAAAGAGAACAGGCTCTTCAGGGAGGAGAAAATAATAAATCTGCCTTCTACCTTAGGACTGCAACTCTTACATTGGCTCCATAGAGAGTTAATCTTCTACTCAAATTTTGATTGCATAGTTACCAGTGAAGACTAGAGAATAGGCTCCTCTAATTCCCTCCTTTTTTCCTGGAGGCTAGGCTTAACCTAATAGTTAATCCCATTCCTATTCTAGATACGGAAGGACTATCATAAGTCACCTAGTCTAGTAACTATTAGCAGAAGAAATTCTCTCTATAACAGTCTCAATAAGGGGTGATCTGGCCTGTGATGAAGCCACTCCACTAATGGGAAAGTCATTGCCCAAAGAATTACTTATTCTATTTTTATGGGATGGCTCTAATGGTGAAGAGTTTTTTTTTTCCTAAAAATTAAACCAAAGCATGACTTCAACCCATTGGCTCTAGTTCTACACTATGAAGCCACATAGAATAACATTAATTCCTCCTTGACACAACCCTCAAACATTTGAACAAAGTGTTCATGAACTTACATCAATCTAAAAAGGTCTTCACAGACTAAACAATCTCTGTTCCTTTAAGTCAACTCAATAAAGGTTTATTAGGCACCTTTTACATGAAAGACACTGCGCTAAACAGTAGGAATCAATATGGCACAGACCTTGTCTTCAAAAAGTTTACAATACAATTGAGAGAAGACAAGTAAACAAATAACTGACACGGCCGCATCCAAGGATAAGGGTGGCAACAAAACGGGGCAGCACTGTGCCAAGAACAGTGTTAAACTGCTCAAACTGAGGTTATTTATACCACTAATTGGGATACGTGAGAGTAGTATGTTGGGGAAGGTGAATGAAGGGAATTAAGTAGTAACAGTGTTACTTACATTGACAACACCACTGCCAACAGTTAAGCAAAGCCAAGAGTGATAGCATTCAAGGACAGCATCATTGGTTTGCCTCCTACGTGCCTGTCTGTTCCTTCTCAGTCTTTGATAGATCTATATCCACAACACACCAACTAAGCCTGGGTATCTTCCATGACTGTCCTGGAACCTCTTCTCTTTTCCATCTGTACTATCTTACTTGAGGATCTCATTAGTTCCTATGGGTTCAGTTATCTTTGTGCAAATGACTCCTAAACCTATATCTTCCTGACTCCAGCCCCTGAACTCTATCCATTGCCTAGAGTTCAGATCCCTTCTCCGACACTTACTATTTATGTAACCCTGAACAAATCATAACCTCTCTCTGCCTTAATCTTCTCACCTGTAAATGGGGATAATAATAGTGCCTACTTTATAGGATTTTGTGAGAAGGCTATGAGATTGAAGTTTGAGATCAAATAAACCAATGGATCAAATCAATACTGATGAATCCCTTGGTCTTCTCCAAGTAAGACACATCACCCATAAATTACTGAGAAAAAAGCTAGCATCTTGAAGTCAAATTTTAACAGACGACTACATTTAAAGAAGTTAACATTGATGCAATATCTGTCAATGTACACTTACAGCACAGTAAAATGATGATGGCTCTAAATGGTGTCCAAATATAAACTCATACAATATTAAAGATCATAAGGCCCATGACAACTATAGAACTAGGACCTTGAGGCCACTATAGAATGACTAGCACATCCTTGTCAAAAAGATAAAGATAAATAAATATTTTGAGTACATAATAAACATTAAAACATAGAGAAATACTTGTAGGACAAATAGACTTCATAAACCAACCATAAAAGCTAATGCCTGGTATATACCAATGGATTTGTCAAAGTAAGCAAAATTAGTTTATCTCTAGATGAAACCAATGAAATGGCTAAAATCCAATATGGAAATCAAAAGGTACGTTATGTGTGACTTCCACACAAATTTAACCAAAAATGTTAAAGAAGTTCCAAATTGCTGGGCTATAGACTTATTTATAGAAATAAAGAAGTTTGAGGGCAATTAGGTGGCACAGTGAGTAGAGCACCAGCCCTGGAGTCAGAAGGGCCTGAGTTGAAATTCGGCCTCAGACATTTGACACACTTACCAGCTGTACGAACTTAGGCAAGTCACTTCATCCCAATTGCCCTCCCCACCCCCTGCAAAAAAAGAAAAAGAAAGAAAGAAGTTCGTAATAGTTTTTCAGGATAAGGTCAGTACCAACAAAATTTATAGAAAGATTATCCTTAAGGAACCTAGGCTTATTGATTAATGCAGACCAAGTAATAAATTTGTGGAATGTGTACTATTGCAAAGATTTAGCTTTAGATATCAGCATTTAGAATTACACATCAGCAACCCACTTTCTTTCATAAAGTAATAGACAAATCATCCTTACACTGCAAGTACAGACCTCAAAATATGCTTGAGAAATCAAAAAAAAACTGTCCTGGAACTGGAGCATTATCACAGACATAACTATTATACACAATCCCCCAAACATCCATTAAAAACTCAATAATATTTTAAAAGATGTTATCATACTAAATGCTCATCAGCTACAGACTATATAGCATAAAAATGTTTTCAAACTATAGACCTAGAAGAAGAATTACACTAGGCTGGAATAGCATTCTACTGAAGTTGTCCCAATGATGCTTTCAATGGGTCTAGAGAAAATAAATTTGCAACCCAATTCTCTTATTCAATCACCAAAAGCAGTTAGTTCATCGACCTAAACAATAGCCTGCAGGACTTTAAACATAAATGAGTAATAGCAAGAAAGTGGCTCATCTTATGACTGTTCCTATCTGAATCTGATCAAAAAAAAAGATGAAAAGAGCAAGAAAAGAATTGTCACAGAAAAAAAAAATGTAATAATGGAATCCAAAAGCTTTTTGCTGACAACAGTCACATGAACACAACTAAAAGTATGTTTTAAAGAGGTGTTAAAAATGGCTGGGATTACCCATTGGTAATGGAGGCATTGGTTATAAAAATGAAGGAATCTATATTGGCAATTCTGGATCAAGTCAGCATCACTAGAAACTGCATAAAGGTAAGGATCCCAAGCTTATCTGTTGGTGGACATTATACAAGGAAATGGTTAGAAAAACAAAACTATAACACATATGCAGGCTGCAAAAATTTAACACCTACTGAATACCTTCCATGTAGCAACTTAATGGGTAAAATTACACACCAGAAGCTCACTATTTTTCATAAGTTAAACAACAATAAATCCCTGTACTACATATATATAAACTTCAAAATGGCCTTAATAATTCAACAAATAGGGGCAGCTAGGTGGCACAGTGACTAGAGCACTGGCCCTGGAGTCAGGAGGACCTGAGTTCAAATCCAACCTCAGACACTTTATACACTTACTAGCTATGTGATGTTGGACAAGTCACTTAACCCCAATTGCCCTGCCTTCCCCCCTCCAAAAGAAAATAATTCAACAAATAAACCACTCGAACTTGAGCATTACCAGGGACAAAACTGTTGCTCATAATCATTCAGACATAACATTGATCCATAAAAACTGAAGAACAATATTTTAATAGATGTTGTCATTCCTGAATGGTCATAATCTACAAGCTACATGGAATGAAAAGCTTTCGAAATATCAATAGCTATGGAAGGGGAGCCCAAACAGCAAAGTCACAGGAAGAAGAATAGCAAGCTCCATGCTCTCCCAAACTCCTCCAAACAGACCTAGAAATGAAGGATTTGAAGGAGGCAGTCACAAAATTTGGCCCTGGTTCTACTTTTGTCCGAAAAGCTATACAAGCCTCTACTGCCGCCGCCCACTGGTTGCCCCATGATTTTGATGAAGTTACAGCAGCAATTCTTAGCCCTGGAGATCATGTGGCCTTTAAAGCATGGGTGAATAGGTGTGCGCGGCAGTACGTAGATGAGAATAATATACAAAACCCTGATGAAGCTATCAATATGATCACGGGTTTTGGGCAATGGGCCGACCCCAATAGGCAGATTAATTATGACGAACCCACCCGACAGGCAGTACAATTGGTACATTTGCAGGCACTTTCCAAGTTGGGCAC
>JAQQSZ010015350.1:0-11296 GCA_028646595.1 Phalanger gymnotis | reverse complement strand
CAGATGTGAAATCACTAATCCCCTATATTTCACTTCTATAATTTTGCTAAAATGTATGTCACTGGACAAATTTAATAAAAAAACAGATGTCTTATATTTAGGTTCAAACAATCAATGTCGTAAGTACAAGGTAGGTTAAAGCATGTTTATATAGTAGCTTGTTTTTGGGGTGGGGAAGTGTGAGGGTTTTCTTGGACTACAATTTCAATAAGAACATATCCAAGAAAGTTAATACAATTATAGACTGTTTTAGATTGGTACAATGTCCAGATCTAGGTAGATGACAATCGTGCTTCCCTCCGTAGAGGATTGTATTTGGTACTGGTCATTAGGAAGGACATTACTGAGGTACAAAGTTTCCACAGAAGAATAGCAAGGATGATAAAGGCTTCCCTTGAATTCAGGTCTTTTTTATTGGCCATAACACTGTAGGAACCTCTCATCTCCTTAATTCTTTCTTATTCTGAGAATTGTAATCAAAGTACCATTGCCTCTGGAAGTGACTTTTCAGACCAAAATACTCTTTTCTGGTCACTCACTCCTCTATATTTGTTGTTTTCCAGCTATTCCAATTCAAATTCTTGAAGGCAGGGACTGTGCTGATCTTTAGTGCTTAATGTGGTTTTGGCCAAAAGTCTTAGAGCAATTTTTTGCTATTAAAGGTTAAAATTACACTAAAATTTTGGGGATGGGGGCAGAGCCAAGATGGAAGCTGGAAGGCAGGGACTTGTGTGAGTTCCCACTGAGGTCCCTCCAAAAACCTATAAAAATGGCTCTGAAGAAATTGTAGAGTGGCAGAACCCAGGGAATAGCAGAGGGAAGCAGGGCTCCAGCCCAGAACAGCCTTGATGGTTGCTGGGTAAGGTCTATCATGGAGATGGGGAGCAGAGACCAGCTTGGGCTGCACCCAGACTAACCAGACTGGGAGCCAAGTGGAACAGATCCCAGCACCCAGAATCAGTGAGCTGTGGCAGTTACCAGACTTCTCAACCCACAAACACCAATGACAACAGAGAAGGTTAGTGGGAAAAAAGGCGGGGGACAGAGTGAAAGGAGTTTGTGGTTTGGCCACCACCCCAGGGGCACTGAAGCTGGTGCAGCTCTGAGGACAGAACTACAGCTGGAGTTGCTTCTGGCCCCAGGCCAACCCGGTGGGAGGAATTAAGTGCAGATCAGAACAGGAGTACAAAGCCTGCTTAAGATCTGAGTCAAGGTCCAGGCTGGCATTTCTTGGGGGAGGAGGAATGCTGGTGTGGCAGAGCTTGCTGTATAGAAATAGCTCCGAAAACAACAACACAACCCCTCAAGCCTGGGATAAAGTACTCTCTACTCTACAAGTAGTCATACATCGATGAAAAACTCAAGGGTCAAGTAGTTGGCTGGGAACATGGCCAGGCAGTGAAAAAGGACTCAGGTAGAGACTCAGACTTTGGAATATTTCTTTGGTGACAAAGAAGACCAAACCATATGGCCAATAGAAGTCAATAAAGTCAAAGAGCCTACATCAAAAGCCTCCAAGAAAAACATGAACTGGTCTCAGGCCATAGAAGAGCTCCAAAAAGGATTTGGAAAAGCAAGTTCGAGAAATAGAGGAAAAATTGGGAAGAGAAATGAGAAGAATGTGAGAAAACAATGAAAAGTAAGTTAATGACTGGCTAAAGGAGACCCAAAAAATACTGAAGAAAATAACACCATAAAAAAATAGACTAACTCAAATGGCAAAAGAGCTCTAAAAAGCCAATGAGGACATGAAGGCCTTGAAAGGCAGAATTAGCCCAATGGAAAAGGATGTCCAAAAGACCACTGAAGAAAATACTACCTTAAAAATTGATAGAAGCAAGTGGAAGCTAGTGACTTTATGAGAAATCAAGCTATGATAAAACAGAACCAAAGGAATGAAAAAATGGAAGACAATGTGATACATCTCATTGGAAAAACCACTGACCTGGAAAAGAGATCCAGGACAGACAATTCAAAAATTATTGGACTACCTGAAAGCCATGATCAAAAAAAGAGCTAGATATCATCTTTCAAGAAATTATGAAAGAAAACTGCCCTGATATTCTAGAGCCAAAGGGTAAAATAGAAATTGAAAGAATCCACAGATCATCTCCTCAAAAAGATCCCCAAAAGAAAACTAGGAATATTGTCACCAAATTCCAGAGCTCCCATATCAAGGAGAAAATACTGCAAGCAGTCAGAAAGAAACAATTTGAGTATTGGGGAAACACAATCAGAATAACACAAGATCTAGCAGCATCTACATTAAGGGATCGAAGGGATTGGAATATGATATTCTGGAAGTCAATGGAGCTAGGATTAAAACCAAGAATCACCTACCCAGAAAAACTGAGTATCATGCTCCAAGGCAAAATATGGATTTTCAATAAAATAGAGGACTTTCAAGTTTTCTCAGTGAAAAGACCAGAGCTGAATAGAAAATTTGACTTTCAAACATAAGAATCGAGAGAAGCATGAAAAGGTAATCAAGAAAGAGAAATCATGAGAGACTTACTACGGTTGAACTGTTTTGTTTACATTCCTACATGGAAAGATGATGTGTATAACACAGTATTAGGGTAGCTGAAGGGAATGTGTATACATATATATACACACATATACATATATATGGACAGAGGGCACAGGGGGAGTTAAATATAAAGGGATGATATCTAAAAAAATAAAATCAAATTAAGGGGTGAGAGAGGAATGTATTGAGAGATGGACCAATGCAGAGACAGAATTGGGTAAATTATCTCACATAAAAGTGGCAAGAAAAATCAGTTCTGTTGGGAGGTAAGAGGGGGCAGGTGAGGGAGAGTGAGTGAACCTTGCTCTCATTGGATCTGATCTGAGGAGGAAATAACATACACACTCAATTAGGTATCTTACCCCACAGGAAAGAAGGAGGAAGTAGATAGAAAGGGGGGATGATAGAAGGGAGGGCAGATAGAAAGGAGGAGGTAATCAAAAGCAAACACTTTTGCAAAGGGACAGCATCAAGGGAGAAAATTGAATAAAGGGGGACAGGATAGGAGGGAGCAAAATATAGTTAATCTTTCACAACGAGAGTATTGTGGAAGGGTTTTGCATAATGATGTACATGTGGCCCATGTTGAATTGCTTGCCCTCTTTGGAAGGGTAGGTGGGGAGGGAAGAGGGGAGAGAATTTGGAGCTCCAAGTTTTAAAAGCAGATGTTCAAAAAAAAAGTTTTTGCATGCAACTATGAAATACGATATACAAGCAATGGGTCATAAATATCTATCTTGCCCTACAAGAAAGTAAGGAAAAAGGAGATGGGGTGGGGAGTGGGGTGACAGAAGGGAGGGTTGACTGGGGAACAGGGCAATCACAATATATGTCATTTTGGAGTGGTTGGGAGGGTAGAAATGGGGAGAAAAATTGTAATTCAAACTCTTGTGAAAATTAATGCTGAAAACTAAATAAATAAATAAAAGAAATGCTAAAGTAATCAAATGCCATTTGATTAAGCCTTACTAAGTGCAAAGCCCCATGTCCACACCCTTTTGCTAACTAGGTGCTAAACCCTAGGCCCATACCTTTTTGCTGATTAGGTGTGAATCCTTTGGGCCCTAATACTGGTATATAAGATCCAAGGTTGGCCTTTGACTTTTAGGGGTCTCAGTCACTGGAAGAGTGACCTGGGACTCTAGGCAGCCATTTTAAGAGCCTCTGGCTTGCAAAACCAGATGTTGATGCTTTCCTGGTAACTATGAATTGTGATTTGGTCTGTTTGTATTGTGTATGTCTGTAATATGTTTGTATTTGCTCTGAAGCTCAGGTTGCTTACTTTTCCTCCTGAACTATGTGAGTTATATTTGTGTGGTGGATTAAAATAAGATTTTTAACCCCTTAAAAAGGATTTTGGGGACATATCATACAGTATTTGTCACATAGTATCACTTAATTTTTAAAATCATTCAGATATAGATACACATATAGGCATAGCTAGATGTAGGTATACATATGCTGAAGTTTTGGGCAATGTTTAGCCTGAAAATGGAAACAAAATATAACCACTTGTGTCAGGATAACTGTATTCAGGTATATTTCAAAGACTCTCTCAGGGAAGAGGAATTTAATTTGTTTCATTTGGGCTCAGATACCAGAAATAGGAGAAACATTTGGAAGATGCAGCAAGACAAATTTAGGCTTGATATAACAAACAACTTTAGAACCATTAAAGCTATCCTAACATAGAATGGGCTACCTCAATTGGCAGTAGGTTGTCATTTCAAATATAGACTACAGGGAGTTCTGGTTAAGTTAAAAACTAGACTACATCCAACCCTAAGTTCCTCTGATTCTGAGACTGTATTTGGTGACACGTGGGACACTAAGTGGAATTTGTCTTCAATGTAAGCCTACAGCTTATGTTGTAACACCAGAAAAGTTACATTGAAAGCTTGCAGCTTTAATGCCAACTTGCAACTTTCAAGTGAAAATTATTTTCAACTGTAAATTATTTTCTATATATCAAGCAATGCGCACTGGGTTTCTAGTCAAAAGACTCAAATTATTCAACACTCTTTTGTAACTAGTTCTCAATCTACAGAAATATGGTGTGTGATAGAAATCTTACTGTGTCTGACTCTTTGAATATATGACTTCATACAATGAACTCTCATTTTTTCTCTGTCTTTTCTCTAATTTGTAAGTTCCATGAAGGTAAGGACCTTCTTTTACTTGAAGTTTTTCACCGACATCTTACAAAGTGTTCTAAACATTGAAGTTTCTTAATAAATGTTGATTGAATGAATGAATGGAATGATGGCTTCCTGACAGTGTAGTTTATGGGACTCCTTTGAAACAATCCACTTAAGCCTTATTAGATTCAAGAAACAATTTTCTTGTATCTGCTTAAAGACTTTACTCTCTTTTTAAGCAAGTTTTGCATCTTTGGCTGCATTTATCTATTAGCTAGGGCACAAAGTCAAATTTAAGGTTATACTGCTCTGGAAAACCTTCTGGGAGACTTTTCCAAAAAGATGACTTGAGAAAACCAAGGCTTTTCTGTACCTTCTTACTCAGAAGCACCTCTAAAATTTGGCACATTTTATTGCTCTCTATTCCAAATGGTGATTCCTATTGACATGCAATTCAAGTTATTGAATTTTTGCTTAGTCATATTTCAATGTGGGCTTACTCCAATATTCACAATTCAGGACCATAATCTGTCTCCTCCCATTGACCTCTAATCTGTCTTATGCCAGTCTATACTCTTCTATTCAGGATATGATTCTAGTTGAGCAGTTAAAGTGATAGATACCATAATTAAAATGACACCATCCTCAGTGATGACTGATCCTACATCTCAAAGCCATGCACAAACATGCTTATGCATATGGAAAAAAAAAGGAAAGAAAAATAAGAAAAAAAACCATAATTGTTGTTTTCAAATATTTTAAAAGACTGTCATAAGGAAGACAAATTTAGGGTATTCTCAGTAATTACACAAATGGAATTAGGACTGATAATTGTAAGTAATAAGGAGGCAGCTCAGTACGAATGAGAACCCTATAAAATATTTTAGAATGATCAACAATAGAACTCACAACACACTAAGTTTCTTATTACTGGAGTTATTACAATAGAAGCTGTGTTAAGTTGTCAAGTATTTTGTAGTAAATTTGAACAGTAGTCAAGGGATTAGAATAGATGTCCTCTAAAGCCCTTTCTGAGTTTGAGACTTATATTTCTATGATCCTAAAAAGATTGGATATTCCCAGTCAATCATACCTATCTTGCTCCTCTAAACACCCACTAGTTCCAAATCTACTAACTTTATTCCTTTGATTTTTCAACAGCATTTTGTACTGTTTTGGTGAATTCATCACATTCTATTTCATAATATGGTTACTTATGTATGCATTGTATCAGGCTCCATAGCCTTAATCTCACTCCAAATAATAGGCTTTGATCTTTATAAGTCTGCTATAGCTTAGAATGGTTTATTGTATGTTAACAATGTATAAATATTTGTGAAATGAATTAATGAATGACTGTAACAGAGTTACAGTGATGACTCTCAAAAGCAGATACCTCATACATACATGCTTAGGAATCATCAAGGCATGACTATTTAGAATGTCATTGTTACATTTTGAATTCCAATGCCATCAATATTTTAAATACATTATCAACAATTTAAGTTGTACATTCAGTACTTTAAAACTGAATACATGAATATAAATTGAATTACCTGATACAGAGACTTGGGATTGAGATCTTTGCAGTCTTTATAAGATATGTCAGGTAACATTTTTATATCAAACCAAAAAAGGAAATACCACAAAATTTAAATGTAAGCAACATTACTGAAAATCTTTAAAGGTGTTATAGTACTATATATTGACTTCCTATGTACATCTTAATTTAAAACTACTTGATTCATAACTACTTGACTTAGACTTTGATTGTGGGTGTGGGAATTCCCTCACTAGCTGATCAAGTCCTATGTCTAATAAATATTTAATGGAACCAAATTGCATATTAGAACATCTTAGGTCATTTAGATTGTGAATGTTTCTCTGCCTTACTTACCCTATAGTCTTTCAGGCCCCATGATTTGGGTTATTTAACCTTAACCTGGTAAAGATATCATCCTGTTAGTATGTAAATTATTTTCTATATACATCAAGCAATGCTCGATGGGTTTCTAGCCAAAAGACTCAAAGTATTGAACACTCTTTTCTAACTAGTTCTCAATCTACTTAAGAAATATGGTGTGTGATAGAAATCTTATTGTGTATGACTCTTTGAGTATATGATTTCATACAATCAACTCTCACTTTTTCTCTGTCTTTTCTCTAATTTATAAGTTCCATGAAGGCAAGGACCTTCTGTTAGGATGAACAAAATTATAAAAAAAAGTAGTTAATGGAACACATGAAGCTATTTTTAAGGTAGTTTATAAAACACAGTCTTGGTGCTGTTGAGATTTGCTACCCTATTTCTAATATCTGGGCTTAAATTTTGCTTCCATTAAGGATCTCTACTGTACTGAGAGTGTTGACCCATAATCAGGAGTCCAATGATGGTTGGTCAAACATAAGAGGCCAAACTAAAAGTATAGGAAATTTATTAGTTTGCAAAGAAATACCACTTCATCTGATTTCAGCTTCCTAATTTATACATCAGGCTTTCTTTACTGATTCAGGGAAATTTAGAATACACAACTAATCAACAGCATTCTACAATGACTGAAGGTAGATAAGTAAAGCATTTCAAAAGAGAGGCAGGTGTAGGAAAAAGTAAATCAACCAAGGGAGAAAAAAAGGAGTATTTGGAATACAACTGATGGGATTTGTTACAAGCAAACATTCCATGTTCAAGATCAGGAGAAAAAGGAAAATTATCATATACTTTTACAACTGAGACAGAAGTCCACTATAGAAAATCTCTCATTTTTTTAATTTAGTATTTTATTTCCCCCAATCATATGTGAAAATAATTTTTTACCATTTATTTTTAAAAGTTTGACTTCCAAATTCTCTACTTTCCTCTGCCCACATCCCATTGGGAAAGCAAACAATTGGATATAGGTTATACATGTATATTCATGCAAAACACTTCCATAATAGTCATGTTGTGAAAGAAAATATAGACAAGAAAAAATATCTCAAGAAAAATTTTGATCATTTATCAATTGGGAAATGGCTCTGTTTTATAAATTTGAGTCAGTTGTCTCTGTTTGAGAAATTAGGCCTTCCTTGCAGAAACTTGTTTAAATGTTATTTACTTCAGTATTTTTTGTGTGTCTCCTTTACCAAGCTGTTGAATAGATTTTCATGATTTTCTTGCATCATCTTTTCTTTTCCCATTTTTTCCCTTTTACTTTTACTTGATTTTCAAAATACATTTTGAGTTCTTCCACGGCCTGAGGCCAATTCCTATTTTTCTTGGAGAATTTGGATATAGAAGCTTTGACTTTGTTTTTTTGACTTTTTGTTTGTGTGTGTTTTGATCTTCCTTGTCATCAGAGTAACTTTCTATAGTCAGATTTTTTCTCTATTTGCTCATTTTCTTAGGCTATTACTTAACCTTTTAACTCTTTTTTTTAAGTAATGCTCTGCTTCCAGCATGGAGGGTGTACTGTCCTGAGCTTTAGGGGTTTTGTGTAGCTGTTTGCAGAGATATTTCTAGGGACTTGTATGTTTTCAGTTCTTCTGTGATTGTAAGATCTAAGGAGAAGTGTTTACTACTCTCCTGGCCTGTGCTCTTTCCTTGTGAGTTACCACAATCACCCTTTTCTTCCCTGGAATTGTGAGGAGGGTCTCCCCTCCACTGTTGGCCACATGATCTCCTGTGCTAGGGTTCCTCCTCACACTGGGACTGCTACTACCTAGAACTGTGACCTGGATCCAAGTACTGACAAAGCAACAGAGTCTTGCCCCAGTGTTAGCAAAAAGACCTCTCTAATCTCCATCTGACCAGTTGTTCAGCCCCCTTAATATCTATGGGCTTAGAGCTCCCGAAGTAGCCACTGCCACTCCCACTGCCACTGCCACTTGCTTCTGGTGGAAATTCAGTGGATCCCAAGGCCTGCTCCTGGTTTGCTGTGGCTGGGGCTGTGCTAGTATGGCCCATGCTGGCCTTCACTCCATTCTCACCCATGTGTGACAGATGTCTCCTGCAGACCTTCTAAATTGTCTTTGGCATCTGTGGGCTAAGAAATCTGGAAACTGCCACTGCTGCCAGTGATTCAGATGCCCCGTGGCCTGCTCTGGGTTTGCTGGGGCTGAGTCTGTGTTGGTATGGCATGAGGTGGAGTGTGGTCCTCTCACACTCTGCAACATTGGGCTGGAAATTTGTTTCACTTAGTCTGTTTGTGGGTTCTGCTGCTCTAGAATTTGTTTAGAGTCATTTTTAAAAGTATTTGGAGGTGTTTGGGGGAGAGCTCAGGAGAGTCCCTGACTTTACTATATTGGCTTCACCTGACTCCTCACTTTCAAGTTTTCATGTTTTACATAGGGTTTTACCGACATTATAATATTTGAAATGACACAAATTTTATGACATAGATATAAGTAATATAATCCTATTTTTAAAATGAGGAAAATGAGGATTAGAGAAGTTTAATTGCCCATGCTCACAAAACTCAGTTCTAATAATTAGATCTTTTTGCTCCATGTGCCAAACATTTATTTTGGTATAATGTACTATTCCTTCAGTGTTGGAGTCATGCTTCACTCGTTTCAGTCCATACAGTTGAAAAGACTACTTCCCTAACCTGATAAAAAATTTCTGCTTCAGTACAAGGGAAAGTACAAGATTGGCCCATGTTGGTATTTGTTGGGGAACCCATAGGTACATCCCTTCTTAGACCAACTTCTAGAATAAGAAACCAAGAAACCTTTGTCATACATTTGGTATGCCCCCATTACTCATGGCTATATATTATAAATCAGTCCATAACTAAACAATCTTCACAAAGCAAATGTGTACAAGATTAACTATAGTATTTTATTTTCTCAAACTTTCAAAATGAAACAACAGAGATGTGCACTAATTTACATGTGAGAATGAATAGTGGTAAAAAGCACACTTAATTTATAATGAGAAGACTTGAGTTCAAATACTGCCTACTTTACTTAAAATTGAGTGACCTGGGTCAAGTTCCCTCTGGGCTTGAGATTACACATTCTAAAATAGATGGTTTCTATAGTCCCTTCCAACTCTAAATTTGTGATCCTATAATGGAACTATATCTAACACTGTATGCCATATTCTATACCCACAATCCCCCAAATGTTCAACAAAATGAGGAAGGTACATTTCCCAATATTTTCTCTGAGAAAAAGATTTTTCACTAATATTATAAGTAGGTATCATTTAGTATAAATAATGATTCCTGTGAAGTGGTTATAGGTATTTAAATTCAGAAGATTTAAATTTATCGTTAGATAAAATATACTAATTGATCTCAGCCAAATGAAAATTTGCAAATAGCAAGACTCAACATTGCACTAATCAGGATACTAATACTAATTGTATTTGTCTTCTTCTTCGTGTTCTTTTCATCTATGTTACTGTAGTCATTGTGTTTGTTTTCCTAGTTCTGCTTCAGCCTGAATCAGTTCATACAAATTTTGTTACAAGTTTTACTGACTCTACAAATTTATTTGTCATGATTTATGGTATGATAATATTCCATTATACACATATACTGTAATTGGTTCAGCTACTCTGAGATCAATGGACATTTACTTTGTTGCCATTGTATGGCTAAGCCAGAATATGATTCTCTAAATATTTTGACATATATGGATAAATTCTTTCTGGGTTTCAGGACCTGAGGGCATATGTCTTCTATTGGAATTTCTGGGTCAAGGGAGTTTATTGATTTTTTCATGCATAATTCAAACTTGTTTTCATATAATTCCTAATGTATACATTTATTCAGTAGACTTACACATATTTCTCAGAAAGAGAGGATTTCTGCTTGGGTAAGTTAGTAAATACTGATAAATACACATAGATGCAAACCCATTAAAACTTCTTTTTTAATTCTCAAAAAACAAAAAAAGCACAGAACTATACAAAAATATAAAAGTAGAAAACTTACAGTGCAAACAATAAAATATCTTTACAAATAGAGGTTTTGTTACTACATATGTATGCATATATATTTCCTAATCATATATAAAATTTTAAGGTTTATTTTTCTAAAAATTTGAGCTCTAAGTTTTCTCCATCACTCCCACCTTTCCCCTACCCATTAAGGAGACAAGTAATATAATATTGACTATGCATGTGAAGCAATACAAAAATTCCCATAGCAGCCATATTTCAAAAGAAAAGACATGCAAATAAAAACAAGAAAAATGAATAAAGTGAAAAAAGTAAGCCTCAGTTTTCTTCTGTTTATTCATCTCTCAATACATACACACACACACATATATATGTGTGTGACTATATATATCATGTATGTATATTATATGTATATAATATGTACATACATAGCTATAGTATTATATTTTATCATTTTTTTGGCAGATAAAGCATTTATTTTTTTTCTTAATTTATTTTTGACATGTTTGGTTTTCAGCATTGATTTTCACGGGCATTTGAATTACAAATTTTCTCCCCATTTCCTCCCCTCCCCCCACTCCAAGATGGCATACACTCTGGTTGCCCTGTTCCCCAGTCTACCCTCCCCTCCGTTGCCCCATTCCCCTCGCATCCCCCTTTCCCTTCCTTTCTTGTAGGGCAAGATAAATCTCTATGCCCCATTGCCTGTGCATCTTATTTTCTAGTTGCATAAAAAAAAAA
>JAQQSZ010015349.1:0-11296 GCA_028646595.1 Phalanger gymnotis | reverse complement strand
GGTGGTCACACAAAAGGAAAGGATACTCTCTTGTCCAGAGTCTGACCTTTGCCTACACATCACAGCTCATAAAACCCAGATCCTTAACCCCTAAGAAAGAAATGAGGATTGGGGAGAAAGCATAGCAGTATTTTTGCTCACCCTGGGACATCCTGAGAACATTCTTTTAACCAGATGTTTTTGATCTTGGTTAATGGTGGTCTGACATGAAACCATCAGGCAACAACTTTAAAACCAGCACTTACTTTGATCCAGGCAATAGGTTAAACAGTATGCTAAACATTAGGGATATAAAGAAAGGCAAAAGCAAGGTCCTTACCCTCAAGGAGCTGACGTTCTAATGAAGGAGATGACTTGCAAAAAACTGTGAACATATGAGATGTATGGAATAAAAATAGATAGAGACTCTATCAGGGAGAAGGACTTGGAATGGCTTCCTGCAGAAGAGATTCGAGGTGTATCTTGAAGGAATCCAGAGAAGTCAGAAGATCAGACTGAGAAAGAACAACATTCCAGGTAAAGTGGAATAACCAGTGAAAAGGCATAGACTCTAGAGATGGAATGTGGGAACAGGAAAAGTGCTGGTGTTGCTGGATCATGGAGTGAGTGGAGAGTAAAAATCTAAGAGGGCTGGAAAGATAGGAAGGGATGGTTTTTGTTCTTCATTGTCAAAGAGGATCAAAATGGCATGGCTATGTTGGGATCAAGGTATAATGTGTCAGACCATGGCTGATCGAACCAATATAAACTCAGAAGGTTCTACCACAGGTCTAAAACAATAAGAATGGGTAGGGTTGTAAAGGGTTTTAAATCCCAAACAGAGGATTTTCTATTTGATTGTGAGGGTAATAGGGAACCACTGGAATTTATTGAGTAGGTCGGCAGATGCAGAAGGAATGAAATATATCTGAAAGTGAGGCAAATCACTTTTGTGACTTGGCGCATGATGGACTGGAGTAGGCAGAGATATTAGGCATGGAGATAAACCTGTCAACTATTTAAATAGTCCAGGTGCAAAGTGATGAGAACAAAAACCAGGCAAGTGTTTCAGCAATTCGGCTAGCAGCTGCTATGGGGGTGAAAAACCAACAACAACCAGCTCACAGAATGCTGCAAGCCCAAGTTCTTTTCATCTGCTTGACTAAGGAAAACAACATTAAACTGTTAACAATCTTACCTTAATACAGCATACAAATATCTTTCACTTAGTTCAGGGGAAAAAGCCAGCACCCTGAACTTCAGAGAAAACACAAACAAATTACAAACATCAACAGACAGACCTTGTCTGATTCAAATCTCAATTCAGTTACCCGACTTTAACAAAGTCCCAACATCTGGGTTTACAAGCTGAAGGGCTCTTAACTACAGCTGCCCAGTGTCTCCACATCAGCACACCTCCAAGAGTGAGAGCCCTAAGCAAATAGCTCTGTCTTTTCTTTTTATGCACTCTTTAGCCATCATCAAACATCATCTGAGCCACCAGAATTTAAGTTCTTACTATTGGCTCTGGTCTTAGCAACTCCTCTTAGGACCCTAGGGGCTTCATGCACACATTGGTTTAGCACCTAGTAGCTAGGGGTTTTGGGCCTACTTGGGAGCAAAGATGTAATTAGACCTTCCTTCATTGGCCCCACCTGGAGCCCCACCTTAGTTACCAATGCAGCAAGAGAGTTTAGGTGAGAGATTGTGATGCAAGGCAGTGTTTGAAAGTTGCTTACTCTAGTTATTGAGGCTGTTTGGATGATTTGAGTAGCCCTAGAAAATAAAAATTATCCCATGACTTGTTTATTAGAAATAAGGTTATCATAATTCTTGTTTTTGGTTCTTCTTACCCATGATGGTGACTTATTGCTAAATAAAATAATGTATGACCAATTTCTTTACCGTACTTAAAATCTATTGCTGAGGAATACCATTAAGTGATGTTAGTTTACATTTATTGACTTTCTTTATAGTCGTCTTATCACCTGTCTGTCAAAACACATTTCTATCTTTCTCCCTAAATGATAATAATGAAAAACACTTTTCCCATTTATTTTAAATATTTCTGGATAGAAATACAAGAGCTTAATTCATGTAGGGTCTATTTATATATTAAGCATAGTCTACTTGAATATATTTCATCATACTATTTTAGAAAGCTAATTTTATTTTTTTCAATAATTAATTTATTTTTAGTTTTCAATATTGACTTCCATAACATTTTGAGTTTTAAATTTTCTCCCTTCCACTCCTCCCCCCTCCCCAATATGGCATGCAGTCTGATATAGGCTCTACATATGCATTCATATTAAACATATTTTCATATTAGTCAAGATATAAAGAAGAATTAGAACTAATGAGAGGGACCACAAGAAAAGAAAAAAAAAGCATCGAAAGAAAAGGAGAGCAAATAGTATTTTTTTTTTATCTGCATTCAGACTCCAATGTTCTTTTTCTGTCTGTGGACAGCATTTTTCATTGTGAATCTTTTGGAATTGTCTTAGATCCTTGCATTGCTGAGAAAAGCTAAGTCTATCAAAGCCAATCACTGCACAATGTGGCTGTTACTGTGTACAATGTTCCTCTGGTTCTGCTCGTTTCACTCAGCAGCAGTTCACATTAGTCTCCAGTTTTTTCTCATCTGCCTGCTCATTATTTCTTATAGCACAATAGTATTACATTACATTCATATACTACAACGTATTCAGCCATTCCTCAATTGATGGGCATTCTCTCACTTTTCAGTTCTTGGACACCACAAAAAGAGCTGCTATAAATATTTTTTGTATATGTGGGTCCTTTTCTCATTTTCATGGTCCCTTTTGATACAGACCTAAAAGTGCTATTGCTGGGTCAAAGAGTATGCAGTTTTATAGCCCTTTGGGCATAGTTCCAAATTGCTCTCCTGAATGGTAGGATCAATTTGCAAATCCACCAACAATGAATGCATTAGTGTTCCAATTTTCCTATATCTTCCCAACATTTATCATTTTCCTGTTCTGTCATGTTAGCCAATCTGATAGGTGTGAGGTGGTAACTCAGAGTTCTTTTGTTTTGCATTTCTCTAATCAATAGTGATTTAGAGCATTTTTTCATATGCTTTTCATAGCTTTAATTTCTTTCTCTGAAAACTGCCTGTTCATATCCTTTGACCACTTGTCATTTGAGGAATGACTTGTATTCTTATAAATTTGACTCACTTCTCTATATTTTTAGAAATGAGGCCTTTACCGGAGACACTGGCTATTAAAAAAAAATTTGTCCTAGCTTTCTGCTCCCCTAGAAGGATAATTTTAAAGGATATTTAATAGTAATAGTGGTCCAGTAACAATGTAATAATAATTATATTTAAATTAATTTAATAATAGTAACATTTAAAAATAATAATTTAATAACAGTAATACATTTAATATAATCCAGAAGTCTGAAGGCAAGACTGCAGAAATACAGTCATTTACAAATTAAAACCTAGTAAAAATGGAAGCTAGTCAGTGAAAAGTCTCTCCTGTGAAAGTGGTTAAGTGGCCAAAAACCTGATTTTTTTCTCTTTTAGTGATGCAAAATGATGCAATTAAATTGAACAAGATTTTGTTACTGATCTAAGTAACTGATCTAAGTTCCTTTGGTTCCAACCTAACATGTTAAGACTTTTGACCTTTGCCTCACAAAAACCATGGATGTTATGAAAGGTAAAGATAGGGTAGCTGATAAATCCTCCCACAGTTCTTGTTGAGGCTCAGACTTGTAGCAACAGTATGAGGCATTTCTAATATGACTAAGATTTGGGTGAGTTGAAAGGACAAGGTCAGTTGCTACACAGGCAGGCTTAACACTATCTTGTATTCATGTATGCTCCTGTTCTTACTCAACCTCTCATGGCTCCCCTGGCATTGAACCTGGACCTTATGTCTCATCAGGCTATTTCTCAGATATGGCTATAAATGTTTTGACATTGCTTCCTTCTCTAACACTTTATTTGGGTCTTATCATCTAATTGACTTGTTCATCAGCATCTTGTTATTGAAATATCACTCCACAGGCCCAAACTCCATCTGCACTGAAACTCCCTTGTTATCTTTTTCTCCCCAATCCTAGGACTATGGAGGGCTCACAGTTCTCCCACAACACAAGTATGGGACTTACCCAAGAGGCAAATTGTATGGACCAGTGCCACTGGCTACTGTGGCTGATCTTTTTCATTTTCACATATTTAAATAACGTCAGTTAGGATAAATTAGTACCACCATTTGAGGAAAAAATGATATCAGGGCACACCCAAGCTAAGGAATTATTCTCTTAACTTTGTGAATCAGTGAAGACTGAAATTTGGATTTCTGTAGCTTGTTACAGCAGAAAATGTCCTATACAGGCACAAGAAATTCTGGGCCTAGTCCCATTTGGATAACCCTCATGTCACTTAAAGTCTCTGAATTCCTTCAGGTGTAAAATGAAGATGAAAATGTCTTTCCAAGTTATCTGACAGGAATGCTAGGAGGATAAAATGAGATTGGAGGTTTTAAAGTTGGATGGTACCACCTCTATAATCTAATCCAACTGTATTTTTTTTCCCTATTTAACAGACATGCAAATGAGGCTCTGGGAGCTTGAATGATTTGCCTCAGGGTAAACTAGTAGTTAGGAGCCTAGTGGGATTTCTCACCCAGTGCCACTTATTAGAATTCCCCCATTAGAATGGAAACTCCTTGAGGGCAAGGAATAGCCCAAAGAGCCTAGCACAGTGCCCTAATGTAGTAGGAAGGCCGAATTTATAATCTCAAATATAATCATGTATATGTTTGAATGGTTCGAAATCGCAAGGTATGAGAGATTCTCTAAGTAGAAAACAACAAAAAATGAAAAAAGAAAAGAAAGGTCAGGCCTCCTGGGATGCCAAGTGCAAGGAAAAAGACAAGATGTGGAAGGAATCTGGCCTGCCCACATTCCTATAATGGGAGGGAGCCAGAAGAAGTGTCTATTTCTTTGACTAGAGCATTTTACCTTAAACCTCCAAACCTTGCCACATAGTGATACCAGCTGGTTAAGCAGGAATATCTGCTATCTGTGTCATTCTTTTCTTTCATTTCTTCCTTCCATCTCCTACTAATAGCCATATCAGTACCATCTGGTATATTGTAATAGACCTTTGTGAGTCTTTTTGTCTTTACCCTCTTTTCAACAATCTGGCTAGCAGCTGCTGTGGGGGTATAAAGCCAACAACAACCAGCTCACAGAATGCTGCAAGCCCAACTTCTTTTCATCTGCTTGACTAAGGAAAGCAACGTTAAGGGGTTAACAATTTTACTTTAATCTAGTATACAAATATCATTCTCTTGGTTCAGGGAAAAAAGCCAGCACCCTGAACTTCAGAGCAAATACAAATTACAAACATCAACAGACACATCTTATCTGATTCAAATCCCAATATATAGTTAACAGAGTTTAACAAAGTCTCAACATCTGGGTTTACAAGCTGGAAGGCTCTTAACTACAGCTGCCCAGAGCCTCCACATCAGCACACCTCCAAGAGGGAGAGCCCTAAGCAAATAGGTCTGTCTTCTCTTGTTATGTACTCTTTAGCCATCATCAAAAGTCATCCGAGCCACCAGAACTTAAGCTCTTACTATTGGCTCTGGTCTTAGCAACTCCCCTTATGACCCTGGGGGGCTTCATGCACACATTGGTTTAGCACCTAATAGCTAGGGGTTTTGGGCCTACTTGGGAGCAAAGATTTAATCAGACCTCCCTTCATTGGCCCCACCTGGAGCCCCACCTCAGTTACCAATTCACACCCGATAGCACCTAATAGGGGTTTGGGCCTGGGGCTTAGCACCTACTAAGAGTCAATCACAGACAATTAATTATTTTAAAACAGTAAAAAAGTCCCAAATTAATTGATATTACACTCCTCTTTTCATCCTTTGTTCTATCCTTCATATTCCATAGTTTTTCCTCTGTTCAAAAATATTTAGTGCCTCTTTTGTTACCTACTGGGTATAGTTCAAATTCATTTGATCAGATTTCAAGATCCTCCAGAGTCTAGCACCATCCTATCTATCCAATTTTTTTTTTCTGACTACCTACAACAGTTCAAAGCAATTTAAACTATCTGGGCCTTATTTCCCTGGTGTGCAAAATAAAGAGGATTTTCACTGTATGGACGTGTAATCACCTCCATACAGTGACTAATGGGAAGGCTATTACCAAGTTAAGGCTTCATGGAAGAAATTTTTGAGTTTCTCTTTAAAGGACAGATAGGGATTCAGTAAGAAAAAATAGGAAAAGAGGGAATTCCAGATGTAATAGAGAACATAAATAAAGGTTACTCTCTGCCACTCTCTGCATCCCAAGCATAAGCATTTCAAATGCACGTGGTTGTTAAAAGTGGAAAAGGCCAAGATGTTTAGAAAGGGTATGGAGGCATGGGAAGGAAAAATAGGGGGCAAATAGCTGGTAAGTTTGTGATTCACCTTAATGATAGTTTCGGTCTTCAGAAAGTTAAAGAAGTGACAAGCAGAACTACTATTTTCAACTCAATTTTGGCAAGAAATAATGGAGTGAAAATAATGGGAACCTCAGAGTTCTTGATAGAGGAATAAACATCTACTCTGATGGTGACTCAGATTTTGGGGGATCTAATTTGAAGGTTCCCGGAGAAAGGATGAGTAGGAAACAATGCTCTAAAATTTTGCAGAAATCAGCCCCAGAGGAATGGGAAGCTCTTAAGAATGAAATACTAAAGACATAAAAAGAAAGAATTGAAATGATGAAGAAAAGGAAGTGTTGCTTAGAGACCCAAGCTGGCTGTGATGGGGTTTAAACTATGGGAGCCCCTTTGAACTCTCCTTGAATCTTCCCGCTTGAGGAAGCATTTGCCTGAGGCCATAAACCTTTCATTATCTAGGCCCAAATCTCTAGGTTACCGTTAACCTAGCCTAGCCCTCAGTGGTCTGGCTACTTCCCACCCTTGATCCTATCAAAGTGCCTATGCCCAAATCAGTTACCCTTAAACTATCCTGGTCCTACATAGTCTGTTATCTTCAGCTACTTTCTACCCTTAATCCCCTTCTCTTGGTTCCTGGAATCTTACCTTACTCTAGACCCATCAAATTCCTCCTTAGACTCCTCCTCAAGACCATCCTTAAACCCCTCCTCCCAACACCCCAGGACCATCCTAGGTCCCTCCCACAATCTCTGTATATAAGTTTCATCTTTCCTCCATGAAAGTGCTCAGATTCAGTCTTGCTCAGTAGATTGAATCTGACCTGCTAGAGTCACAAATGGTGAGATTTCTTAAGACTACCCACTATGGTGAATCTTTTAAAAACTTTGTTTTTCTCTTTGGCTGAGAAGGCTTGAGTCGAATTCATTTGAGCAGGACGTGGCATGTTGGTATTTTGGGGTCTCAAGCACCCCTAAAGAAACATGGTTCCCTAGACCTCATCACCTGCACGAGACCTCAAACACTATATTTGAGGTCTTAGGATCTCAGAACTTGCGATGTTTCTATTAATTATCTGTGTTCCTTCAGTAGGTCATCTAACCACTCCAAGAAGCTATTTCCTTGTCTGTTAAATGAGAAGACAGAACTTTGGAGGATCTACTCATTTCTGAAAAGACATGTGTTTCCAAATTGAATTTTTATTTTTAAAAGACATGAGTGCAAATATACATAATAGGATCAATTATGATGTTCCTGTAAGAATGCTGGGAGTACGAAAGACTAAAATTAACTGATGCTTGGAGTGAATGCTAATAATACCAGTAAAGACTTGGGAGATACAAGAAATGTTGGGATTAAGGAAGGATATCTCACCAAAAGATAGGAGCTTCCCAGGATGACTGAAGGGGAGAAGGCTAAACTACTTAACTCTCATTTAGATTTTTATTTTTTTTCTTTTTTCCCATTCTTGGAACTGGGAAAATAAAATAGCAGTTCTTAGAAGGCAGTGGAAAACCAAACTAAATGAGGAGAGATATGGCACTATCTAGCCACTCTCAATAAATTCTAGTCATCGAATTCAAATGAATTCCATATGAAACAATTGAAAGATAAGGTTACCAACACTTAGAAGGGTCTGATGGCAGAAAACTATATTGACTTAGATCAGGTGATTATCAGATTGATCTTGTTTCTTTTTTGTTAGGGTAACTCCCCTAGTAGATCAATGTAATGTTGTATATTCATAGTTTACTTAGATTTCAGAAAAAAAAAAATAAGAGTCTAACAGTATTATTTGAGTTAGATGAATTTACAGTAGAATGGATTCCCAAGTGGTGGAATGAAGGAAACCAAAGAATAGGCCGATCCATGTTCACTTAAAGTCAAGTCTGTGGTTGAGTGCCCCAGGGATCTTTCTTTAATTTTGTACTATTCAGCATTTGTATCAATCACTTGGAAGAGACCAACTTAAGGATGACACATTGCCACAAGAAATATTTGATTTGTTAGATGTCTGAAAATCCAAAAAGAGGAATCTTAATAAGTAAGAAAAATGTGGCAGAACTCACATCATTCTATTGATGGTCAAGATGTATACTTGACTATTACCTCATCCCTTCGAATGCTGATTTAATCAATTCCCATAACAATTCTAACTTGGACAAGTAGGAGACTCTGTAATGTAAAAAGCAGTGTCATTTAACTGAAAAAATGTTAGATTTGGAATCAGAGAACCTGAATTAGAAACCCAGTTTTAACACTTGGTCCCTACTTGTGTACTCCTGGGCAAGATATTTTTCCCTTCCGGGTCTTAGTTTCTTCTGTAAAATGGGGAATTTGAACTAGAAGACCTCTTATGTTCCTTTCATTTCTAAATTTATGATTCTGGGGGAAAATGTGACAATCCAAACACGTATATGGCCCAGCATCTAGCACATAGTGGGTGTTTAAATGTTGATTCATTGATTAGTAATTACTAGTCTTGTTATATTAAAAATCATTTCATAGTGTGAGAATACTGGCATTTTAAAGGTTCTTAGAGATCAAATTATCATAATTTCTCTTTTCATAGATGAGGAAACTAAGAAATAAAGAGGCTATGGCTAATAAAATTAGGTGCCAATAGATCCAAACTTGGAATACAGGTTTTTACACTTCTAGTCCAGTGTCATTTATACCAAATTATTTTTGCCACTCTGTTTTGTCTAATTTGTTTTCAGTGTGGGCGGCCATCACTTGCATTAAATGAATCGCTTTACTTTTAGAAATGTTTTCTCCTAATATTCATTCCTGTTCCATTCAACAAACATCTACTATGTACCTATTTTGTAGGATCAAAGGCAGCATGGCAGAGAACCAGCCTCAGATTTAGTTTTAACCTTGTGCAATTCCCATCAGTGACATATATTGACTGTGACCCTGGGCAAGTCACCCATTCAGTTCCCCAAAGTTAAAATTGGCTGACTAGTTGCATAGCTTCAATAATAAAGGCAATTTCCTCCCCAATGAAGACCTCTCTACACTCATGAAATTACACATGCAAAATACCCTCTCTTCCCTTAAATGTGTAAAGTTCTTTCCTAGATATTGAAGATGAAAAGGAAGAAAATTGCATAATCTTGGCTATCAAGAAACCCAAATTGTCCTGCTAAAGGGAGAATGGCTGGAGTAGAGATAAACATTTAGGGTTAGAGTTAGATAAAGTGGGGAGTTATGGAAGCTGCATCTTTTCAAATTTATATAACAGCCAACATACATTTATATAGACATCTACACAGAAACATTAAACTATCTAATGATCCAAGGATCTAGAAATGCATTGATTCTTATTTTCATGATCTTAGAGTAAGATTACCATTGAACTTTTATTGAAAATCTACAAGTCACGTTGTTGACTTGACATTGTTTCTAGAAATTATATCATTACTGCATAACCAAATCAGTAAAGCTATTCATTCACATATTCACAGGGTTCAGAGCTTTATTAGATTAAGCATCAAATTCTTGGCTTGTGAGAGAAATTTACATTTGATATTGCTTTCACAATTCTCTGGGCCAACAATCAAAAAGGCAGGCTTGTAGGCTCTAGAGAACATGATGTCTGGATATTTCAAATACTTGCTACTTTTTCTTGACCTAAAGGGAATGGTCACAAGAATGACTTTATGCATGGTATTTCAGTTTCTCATTTAGAGCTCCAATCAGGAAGATCAGAAACACTAGAAAAAGGAAAAGGAAATGAACTGTTATGAACTTTAAAAAGAATGCTTTGTTGTAGTTGTATCTGATATTCTACACACTCATATATAACATCCACTTTTATCTCTTCTAAAAATAAGGTATTTCACAGCATTTATTACTTTGTTTCTCTCCATCCCCTCTCATTAATAAATTGTATTTTTTATTTGCTTTTCTTCTTTATCTGTTATCAAAAATGTAGCTCATTTATTATCACAAACATTTAGCAAGTGATTAAAAAAAGGCTCACTAAGCAAAATATTCAATTCTATTGTATCAAATCAAATTTCAATATAATAATTTCTTTCAGAAATGCATGGACTTTAAGGATTCAATTGCTTCACAGAGACCATTAAGTATTCCTATTTGACCTATAACTTTGGAAATTATGGATGGAGGTGGGGCGGTGGGGGAGGAGGGAAGAGTGGGGAAGAAGTTAGGTATACGGCCTCCCTAGGAGAAAATGTGGACATCACAAAGATTTCAGGTGCATTAAGGATTAAATTTCTAGTATTTGGTACTATCCAAGATTGGAATGGACTGCCCCAGCATGGAGGAGAGAACTATTGCTTCGAGTATTCAAGTATGCAGGCTTCAATTACCATTTATCAGTGACCTAATTCAATAAACATTTTATTTTGTATTTTCTTCGGTCAACGTAGGTATTGGTAACATAAAAACAACAACAACAACAAAAATGAAATAATCTCTACTCTCAAGAAGAATACATTCTACTGGGGACTTAAAAATTACAGTTAATTAATAATACAAGTGATTTTTTGGAGAAAGGATTATTGTATTATTCCCTCTCTGGGTTATTGTAGTAGGAAGGCCGAATTTATGATCTCAAAAAGGATCATATAAATATCTGAATGGTTCGAAATCGTTGGGTATACAGAATTCTCCAAGTAGAAGGCATCAAAAAATTTATTCAGGGCCCAGAGCAACAAATTAGCAAACCAACCTCCCCATTCCAGTATTGTGAACACAAGCCTCCAGGACCAGTAGGCCTGCCTCATGAGAGTAGCCAGGAGGCCACAGAAAAATAAGATGGCATAAATCATATTCACTGGCCTCAAGACCTCGCTGGAACTCCTGGGTCCACACAGGGGTCGGCTTTGCTTCGGATTTTTTTTT
>JAQQSZ010015348.1:0-11296 GCA_028646595.1 Phalanger gymnotis | reverse complement strand
GTTGCTCTGGGCCCTGAATAAATTTTTTGATGCCTTCTGCTTGGAGAATTCTGTATACCCAACAATTTCGAACCATTCAGATATTTATATGATCCTTTTTGAGATCATAAATTCGGCCTTCCTACTACAGTAGGCAGCACAAGGATCCTAGTAGATAAGAAAACTGAAGATGAAAGTGACCAAATGAAGGAGGAAGGTTACTGAAGGAGATGGGAGAGGATGGAATCAGGGGCAGAAGTTGAGAGACTGACTTTGGCAAGGAGGATCACCTCGTCTTTAGAGGCTATGGCAAAGGAGGAGAGGATGGTTCTGAAGTGTAAATGAAAAAAGGGAACCCACAAAAGAGAAAACAAGCTCAGGAAGATGATGTCATTCGTCCAAGGTCACACAGCCAGTCAGTGGTTGACAGAATTAGGGCCCAAATCCTTTGAGCCCCTTGGGGTCCAAAGCCACCATGGCTATTGTGGGAGGGCATGACCGGATGCCCCTAAAGTCAAATTAAAAGGTTAGGCATGAACTAGCTGCTTTTTCGGCCACTTACGGCTCTATAATTCATAAATTATACAAATCTTTTCGAATTCTCTCACATTTTCTACCTGGGGGGGGTAGTACAACATTCATTACTTCATTTTATTTGTCCTAAACTTACCTCCCTCAAATTTCAGTGGCCACATGGGGTGGAACTTTAGCTTCTTTTCTGAAATAAATCATGGGCAGATCTTTATTAAAAGCAAAAGATTAAAAACAACAACAACCTTTCAGCCAAATCATCACATGACTTCTAAAATCCTGACCTGATGAAAGAACTCTTTTACTTCCTTAGTTTGATAAGAGATTTGCCTACAGGGTACTCAGCAGAAATGATTATGAAATACTATGTTATCTTTTAGTTCAGTAGTTACAATATAAAGTCTACATGTCTTTCCCAACCTGTGACCCATACCTACGGGGTTGAAGTTTTTGCAATGGGTCCTAAATCCACATATAAAATACTAGATACAAAATTTCTCACACATGTATCATTTTTGAATGTATTTAGATGTGATAAGCTTTAAAAGCATTACTAAATCCATTGTGATCTTTTGTCTTTTCTCAGTCAATAGACTGATACAACTATTATGTAAAGAATTATGAAATTTTAAAATATTGGCACCTATCATACTGTATTCCCTTTCTGTTGGATTTTCAGGGGAATGTATTTGCTGTAGGTACTTGTATTTAAACAGGTCAGCAGACGGGAAAAGCAAGAAATGGGATAGGCTTCAGGGAGGGGAGATAACTAAGCAAAGAGTAGTTGTCTTGGTAGAAGAGACTGGGTCAATACAATCGTACTTTTACTGAGTGTGCTGATATCATAATGGCCACAAAGCTGTATCTCTTAGACATTAGCAACATCCTTCGATTGTTCAGCACTCACTTCTACCTCAGATATCCTAACTAAGAGGTATACTGCGATAACTTTAGGACATACAAATAACAGGCACTTAACTATTTAATGAACAAGGCAGAGTTTAAATGAACAAGTTACAAAGTACAGAAATGTCCACTACCACATCCTCAACAAGTCTTGGCTTGAAGAACTCTCATGAGAGGAAAACACACTACCTACTGAGACAGCCTATTGCAATTCTGGATTACTATAAGGAACTCATTCCAACTTCACATTACACTGTTAGAGATTCTCTCTTCCTAATCCTGCATCTGTCTCTCTGCAATCTCAGTCTTGCTCCTTTTTCTGTTCTCTGGGCACAAGGACAAATCGATGTTCAAAGTGGCAGATCTTCAAGTACTTGAAGACAGCTGTCCTTTCTTCAGACTCGCAGATTTTCAGCTGGAAATGATCCGAGGCCATCTAGTCCAACTTCCTTGTTTTACAGATGAGGAAACTGAAGCCCAAAGACATGAAATGACTTGTCCAAAGTCACACAGGTTAGGCATGAATTAGCTGCTTTTTCAGCCATTTGTGGCTCTATAATTCATAACTTATACAAATCTTTTCGAATAGGTGACAGAGCCAAGACCTCTCTATGTCATCTCTTATGGGATAAACACCCCTCTCTCCCAAGCTGTTTCAATCAGCCTTAAACCTTTATGTAAAGGGAAGCAATGTTTACCTAAAACCATCCCCAAAGGCTGACATACTGAAAGGTGGTAGCCTGGTATACATAATAGAGAAGATGCTAGATTTGACATCAGAAGACTTGCATTCAAATCCTTGCTCTGCCACTTACTACCGTGTGACCCTAATCCAGTCACTCCCCCTCTGGGCCTTAGTTTCCTCATTTGTAAAATAAGGGGGTTGGGCTCATTGGCCTCTAAGGTTTCTATCTATGATCACTGTTGAGCAGTCTTCGATTTCGACAGATGGACCTCCCTAGGAAATAACTCTGGATTTAAAACACATTCATTATCCTAATGCCAGGTTAATCAGCATTGTGCAGAGAAAAGAGCCCAGGATTGTGGAACAGAGGACCCAGGTTTAAATCCCGACTCTCCCATTTAGTACCTACATAGCCACTGAAAAGTCAGTTCCCTTCCCGGGGCCAGTTTCCTCACTGTAAAGTGGGTGGGTGGGTGGGGGTGGAGTGGGGAATGGTCTGGACTAGATAGGTGTTCTCTCAGGTTCCTACCAGCTTTAAAATCTATGACTTTATGTCATTTACATTCTTAGGGCCTCAGTTTCCTCATCTGCAAAAATGAGGGGCAGGACTCAATGACTTTTAAGGCCCCTTGCAACTTTAATTCCATGATCCCGTGTCCATTAACCTCTGTACCTCAATTTCCTTATCTGGTAAGTGAAGAGGGTGGGCTCACTGGCCTCGGGGGTTCCTTAGTCTGTAATTTTAACCTGTGCCTCAGTTTCTCCATCTATAACTTGACCAGGCAGGGCTCTGAGTCCATGAGCTTCCCCCCACCGTGCCTCAGTTTCCCCATCTGTCACATATAAGGGGCTGGGCTCTGAGGCCTCTCCAGCTCAGCCTACACTGCAGAAAAGCCGCTCTTCCCGTCGGACCCAGATTCTCAGGCCTCTCTCCAGGCCCGGACTCGCGCTCCCAGCTGGGGGATGCCGTTCTCGGTTCGGGGCTCGCCCCGCCTCACAGCCTGCTGCCTGGGGCCGTCAGTGGCTCCTTTCCGCCCCGCGTGAAGAGAGCGCCGAGGTGCAGCTAGCGTGTAGCCTGGGGCCTTGCCGCCTCCGCAGCTTCTGTCAGTAGCCACCGCCTCTCAGGCGTCCGAGCATGCGCGCTGAGCATCCCCGTGCTGCCGCAGTCGGCGCCAGAGGCCCCGCCCCCTGGCTCGCAGTAGGCTCCTATTCAGCGTCGGCAGATTAGCCACACCAGCTAGTCAAACTTAAAAAATAAAACTGCAATTTATACAAATTATAACTGAATTAAACTCAAAAAAGACTTCATTATGAAGATATTTATTCCATTCTTAATTTTTATTTCTTTTAGTTTTCCGAATATGACATGCGAGGGGATAGTGTCGAAAGAGCCGTCGCCAACGCAGACTTGGTCTAGCACCACTGCGCAGCCGCACCTTCCCTTTCTCCCCGCCCCCGCTTCTACCGGGAGTCTGACGTGGAAGTTGCTGCTGCAAAGGACTCCTTGCTGGGGCAGGGACCTGCGCCGGGGCTGGAGTCGTGGAGCCCGAGGAGGCCTATCGGCCGCGGCGGCTCTGAGGCCCGAGAAGAAGTTGTAGGACTCGGGCGCCGCGCACCAAGCAGCGGGGAGCGGGCGCAGTCATGGGTGAGGCTTCCGGCCGGAGGCGGGTCCAAGGATTTGTCCCCCTCCCCTTCTCCTCCTCCCCAGCTGCTCACCTGCAGCCCCTTGTCAGGGATGCAGTCCCCTCCTCCCCCGAAGACCCCTCAGAGGCCTGGGCAAATCCCTCCATCACCCCCCTCCCACCCCTCGTGCCTCGGTTTCCCCTTCTGTAAAACTTTTTTTCGGCGATGTGGGTCTTCCAAGGTCCCTTCCAGCTCCATATTTCTGATCCCCTCTTTTACCTTTCCGCACGGACTGCACCTCCTTCTCGGCCCCCCTCCCCATTTCCCGCTGAACCTTCTGGAGCCAGTGTCTCTCCTATGGCAGACAGATATGCCTGCTCTTAGCCGAGCGGTTATGAGAAGTTGCTTGGGAGAGAAAAGCTGAACGGGGCAGCGATTCAGATAAAGATAGTCGGGTTTTTATTATCAGCCTGGGCTTTGGCAACTTGCCCGACCAGGATGGTTGGTCCAGAGGGCGAAGAGAAGGACGTGGAGGAGGGAGCATTCCTTTAGTCTTGTTGAATAAGTGTCTCCAGGAAGGGCTCGATCTTTACAAATCCCATCTTCCTTTGTGGGGTCAAGTCTGGGGGAGGGAAGGGAGATCCATGCCAGGGCGACCTCAAGCAAGTCACCCAACATCTCCAGAGACCTCAGTTTCCTCATCTGTAAAGTGAGGACTTAAATCTAAATCTGTGATCCTGCATACCTCTGGTTTCTGGTTGTAAATTGAAGACCTGTCTAATCAGCTTCCAGGGGTTCGAGTATCTTCTCGATGCGGATAGCTAGCTCCCATACTTACAGACATGACCGTAAGTGCAATGGTTCCTCCCAGGAATAAGTAGGTTCCCCCTACTATTTTGCTGCTGTAAAAGGTGCCCCATGGCTAGACTCACAAACCCTGAGATTCCGAATTATAGTTTGCTTAGTGCAGAGTTCCCTTCCCTGCTCCTTCATATCCATCCGTATCAGTGCCATTCATCCCCTGCCTCTATTTCCATCTTTGTGACCTCTGGAATCCTTGTGCTGTTGTTAATAACCTGCCTTTCATACTAGATCTGTGCTTTTCCTCTGGAAATCACTATACATATGTATGTATGTATATATATATATATGTTGTATGTGTATATATTTACTTTGGTGTATACATAGAATGTGGACTCTTAAGGCTGTTTCATTTTATGTTTGTACTCCTAGTGCCTAGGACGGTGTATGACTCATAGGTAGGTGCTTAATAAAAACTTATGGAATCAATTCCCCATCACTAGAAGTCTTTGGTTAAAGGGGTAGATGACTACTTGTTGACACATGTTGTCGGTTTTGATTTGGGATTCTTAGTTTGGGGTACTGATTGTGCTAGATGGTCTTTGGTTTGGGACTCTTGGTTTGGGTATCATTGGCACTAGATGGTGTTTTTTTCTAACTCACAGACTCCCAAGATTCCCTATTAACAGCCTTAGTCTTTCTGCTGAACTCTCCTGGATGTCTGTCAGGCATCTTACACTTGAATACATCCAAAATAGAACTCATCCTCCTAAACCTGCCCCTGCTCTTCTCCCACAGTTCAGCATTTCTGTCGAAAACATCACCATCCTCCCAGTCACTGAGATCTCCAACTTCAAAGTTAGCCTTGATTCCTCTCTCTGTGTGCAGTCATTTATTTGCCAAAGTATTTTCTTTCACAATATTTCTTGTGTCCTCTTTTCTCCATTCACAGTTCAGTTCTAGTTCAAGCCCTCATCACCTCCCACCTAGACTACTGTAATTAGTTTCCTTGAGTCTAGTAACCTTTTGCTTTCATTCAATTCTCTATATAATTTCTAACCTCATCTTCCTAAGGTTTACATCTGATCATGTCATTTTTTTGTCTTAAAAACTGGTTTAGTGTTTCCCCATTGCTTATCGGGTAAAAACAGACTCCTTACCTGGACATTGATAATCTAGCTTTTGGCTACCTTTCTAGCCTTATTTTTCACTTCTTCCTTTCTCCAATTCTACTATCCACTTGAATCAAACTCAACACTTCATCCCCTGCCTCCAAGTATTTACCTAATCTGGTCTTGACCTCTCAGAGTACTTGCCTTCGGGGCATTTAGGTCCCTATGAAGCTTTTCTTTATCTCTGCGGTTGTAAATGTTCTCTTCCTCAACTTTTCTCCTATTTCTAGTTTTGTCATCCTTTCCTTCCCCTGAATGTAAGATCTTTGAGGACAGGGATTTTCATTTTTATTTTGGTTTATACAGTGCCGTGAACTTACTAGTAAGCTCTTAGACTTGTTGAATTGAATTATGCTGGGGTTCTTAACCTGGAATCTGTGAATTTTTTTTTCTCTTAAATAGTATTTTATTTTTCTTAATTACATGTAAAGACAATTTTTAACATTCAGTTTTAAATAAAATAGTTACAAATTTTCTCCCCCCTTCCCCTGTCTCCCTCCTCCCTGAGATGGTAACCAATTTGATACAGGTTATTTATATGCACTTGTGTACAACATTTCCATATTAGTCATATTGTATGAGAAGAAACAGAACAAAAGGAAAAACAACAACAACAAAATAAAATGAAAATAGTATACTTGATCTGCATTCAGACTCCATCAGTTCTTCCTCTGCACATGGATGGCATTTTCCATCACAAGTCTTTTGCAATTGCCTTGGATCATTGTATTACTGAGAAGAGCTAAGTCAGTCAGTTGATGATTGCACAATGTTGCTGTTACCACGTTCTCCTGGTTCTGCTTCACTTTATATCAGTTCGTGTAAATCTTCACCGGTTTTTCTGAAATCCACCTGCTTGTCATTTCTTATACCGCAACTTGTTCAGCCATTCCCCAACTGATGGGCACCCCTTCAATTTTCAATTCTTCACTGCGAAAACAGCTGCTATAAATATTTTTGTATATGTGGATCCTTTTCCCTTTTTTTATGATCTCTTTGAGATACAGACCTAGTAGTGGTATTGCTGGATCAAAGGGTATGCACGATTTGATTGCTCTTTGGGCATAGTGCAAATTGCTCTCCAGAATGGTTGGATCAATTGTGAAATTTTTTTTTTCCAAATTGATAACTATTTCATAATCTTATGTATTTTGTTTTATGCATTTAAACCATTATTCTGAGAAAGGGTCCATAGGCTTCCCCAAACTGACTAAAGGATCAGTGGTACAAAAAAAGTTAAGAACCCCTGCTCTAATGGAAAGACAACTGATTTAGAATCAAAGGACCCAGGTTCAAATTCTGGCCCTACCATTTACTAGCTGTATAATTTCAGCTCATCATTTTCACAGCAGTTTCAACACGGTCATATCCCATCTGAGAAATTGTTTATGAAAGTTTTCCCCCAATTTTCTGCTTTCCTTCTATCCTTGGCTACATTGGCTTTACTTATACAAGAAATTTTTAATTTGAAATAATCAAAATGATCCATTTTACACTTTAGCAATTCCTTTGCCTTATAACATAGTTTAAGGTCTGGTCCTGCTGAATCTGCATTACTTACCCCATTACTTTTGTCAGCTGAATAAAATAGAAAAGCTTGAGAATGGCATCCAGGGTCTTCTACTTTGGTCTTGCTCCAGCCACTTGAGCCTTGTTGGCCTTCTTGCCATTCCCTAGTTCTGGCCTTCCTCTTTTTGCCTCTGTGCATTATGCACTGACCATCTCCCATGTCGGGAGTGTAAAGATGAAAATTCACCCAGTCCCTGCCTTCAAGAAGCTTGTGATTTAGCAGGGAAGACTGAGATTTGTATGCAGACGTTCACAAGTGAGTGCACTCTGAATCATCTTCCCCATTCTCTACCTGGTGAAATCCTTTTCATTCCCAGCCATGAAGTCTTCCATATTACCCTCAGAAGTGATCCTTCCTTGTGTGAATCATTCGTGCACTCAGTCATATTCTAATTTGAGTTACGGTTATTTGTGTGCATGTCTTAATCGTCTGCCAAATTACAAACTCTTTGAGGACCTGGATGGTGTGGGTCTTCATCTTTGTGGCCCCCTTGCCTGTCATAGTATTTGCATATCATAAGTACCTAACCCTTCACAAATACTGAATTGAATTTCCAGGTCATAGTGATGGCATCAGCTAAGGCCACACTTTATTGGCTAGTTCATGTAACTACTACGGGCTTGTATTTGCAATGTCGATATGGATTTATGAGAAAGGTGGGGCTTTTCCTTTCTTTGGTACGTACAGAGTAGAATCCAGGAACCAGACTCGAGTGTTTTATGATAATGGAGAACAGTAGTGTTAAAACTCAAATAGAAATGGATTTTTGCTGGCTATATTTTGACTTAGACCACAAATTAAGATTATGTTTCATTGTATTTTCATTTATTTTGTAAACATATCCCAGTTACATTTTAATCCGTTTGGGGAGTGGATTTCTTCTGATTGAGAAGAATTTTACTTTCGAGAAACCCATTGGCTTCATGGAGTATTGGAATCTGAATTTCCCAGAAAGAGATCCAGAGCAGAGGGATCTTAGAGAAAGGGGTGCTGCTGACTGACGCCTGTCCTGTAGTTTCTTGGCCTTCTATAGCATTCAGGCCCACAACTGTCCATATAGAAACCTCTTAATCTTGGTGCTTCTCTTCCAAAGCAGAGGTTGGTGATTACAAAATTATCAAATAATCTTTGGCCTGATGGCTCAGTAGGGACTCGGTTGTACTGTGTGTTCAGAGTACACTACCTGCTGGAGTAAATGTGGTAACAGGTAAGACTTGGTTCATGAATGAATAGCCTGCAATATAATGCATATAAGTGGGGTGACAGGTAATGAAACAGTGCCTTTTTCCTTCATGAACTAGGGCTTCCCCATAAAGCTACTGGGGGAATTTTTATGTTGTTTCTTTTTTCTTCTTTTTTTTTTTGGCAGGGGGAAGGAATAGGCACTAAAAGAAACTGAATTTAAAAGTTTAAGCCCTTGACAACAAAATGAAAGTGTAGTGTTCTGAAAAAAATTAGTTGAACACTTGGAAAGGAAAGGAAAAATTATAATAATCAAATGTTTTCCTTTGTAAAATCTAGTCCCCAAAATAACATGACATTTATTTATCTGTTTCGTAGGTGGCTTTTTCTCAACTATTTTTTCCAGTCTGTTTGGAACTCGGGAGATGAGGATTTTAATTTTGGGATTAGATGGAGCTGGAAAAACGACTATTTTGTACAGATTGCAAGTTGGAGAAGTCGTTACTACTATTCCCAGTGAGTAATGATAACTGGAATTTGTTTAGCATTTTACAGACTATACAGTGTTTCTTCCACACGGGTCTGTTATCACACCCCATCTACAGATGAGGAAAATGGGGTGATGCCCATTTAGTGAGGTGCCCATGGTTGCCTGAGTAACCTTACCTGGCAAGACTGGGACTCTGGTTGGCTACTTCCTTGTTCATTGTTCTTTCTACAGGCCCCTGTGCCCTCTCTGGTGCCAGGACAGCTCCTTATCTCTAGGACCTTAGAGAGTTTGCTCATTTCTATGCAGTGTCAATTACTCTTTGGAGAGTGGAGGCTCATTTGCAGTGTTCTAAAACTTCCATATGACTACCGCTGTTGTTGTCTTACTTTCCCACCTTGGTAAAATAATTTTTAAAAAGAGTCAATTTTTCTTCTCCCCACCCCACACCGAACTTTGCCTTAAAACAAAAGGAAAGCCAAAATGACCCCACTTGACATCACAGGAAACATTCCCTATCTGTAGGCCCAACTTCCCTTATTCCTCCACCCCACCCCCTCACTAAAGTATGAAATAAGTTTTGTTATCTATTCTCTGTAAACAGAGTAAAGTTGGTCCTTGCATTTAATCTGAGTTCCATTGCCTTTTAACTTTGTCATTTAGATTACTGTGGTCACAGGATATATAATTCTTCTGGTTCCACATGCTTAACTGTGTCAGTTCTTGCAAGTCCTTCATGTTCCTATAAATTTGTCAGTATTCATTGCTTCTTACAGTGGAAGGACAGATATCATTGCATTCCTAGACTACATTTATTTCCCTATTACCCAGTCAGTGGGGAACTGCTTTTTGTTTCAACTTTTTTCCACAAAAAGTATGAGGATGAATAGTTTGGTATATATGGAACTTTTCCTTTTGTCTTTGACTTCTTAGGTCAAAGGGTGTGACTTGATGGATCAAAAGATAAGAATACTTCAGTGTTTTTTCTCCCATAATTCCAAATGATTTTCTATCAACAATTAACTAGTATGCTTGTCATTCCACGGGTCCGCCAGTATTGACCATCTCTGCTTTTTATCATCTTTCCCAATTTGCTGGTGAGATGAAACATCTGAGTTGTTTTCTATCAATAATATGTGAAAGAATGTTCCCAACCAGAGGTGTCAGACTCCCAGCCCACGAACTGCTGCCTTCAAAATTCCCAAGTTCTGCCTGAACTATATTAAGAATTAATTGGGAAATGTTTAACAAAATAAACAAAATACAACCCAACATAATGTTAACTTGAGGTTTTCTAAGGCAGTATGCTGCCAGCAGGGATCCATTTCTATTTGAACATGTTGCCACTGCTCTAAACCACCAAGATAAGAAAAGCAAATGGAAACAACTCAGATGTTTCACCTCACACCAGCAAATTGGTCAAGATGAAAACAAATAGTCACTAGCGTGAATTTCTAATACAGGCTCATAATATCTTCTAGAACAGAAATTAATCGAGCCATTTGAGACCATTCTGATGTACTGATTTGTACCTTTACACAGACACACACAAATGTGTGTGTGTGTGTATTCATTTTTAAGCTGGTAAATTATTGATAGTTATCCTTGTTACTCATTTAGTCTTTTGTTTCATTTGCATCAAATACAGTTACTTATACATGTTCTTAACTTGGAAATAGTGGGACCTGTTGTAGTCAGTTCAGTACCTGAGCCACAGTTGAACAGGATGGCCCCTGCTAGCTCTGTCTGTCTTACTAGCGAGTTACTATTAAGGCACTAACTTTGCTTTAAAAGGTGCAGATCCCTGAGATTAGTGGAAAAGCCACAACCACTTACATGTCTATGTGTGTGCCTGTCCCATTTAAATTTAGAACCTCTTACCTAATTCCTGTTTAATGCCTTTACAGTAATATTATTATTCCTTTTTTTAAAAAAAAAATTTATTTTTAGTTTGCAACACATGGTTCTACATAATTTTGAGTTCCAGATTTTCTTCCTTCCCTCCCCAAGATGGCATGGAATCCCATATAACTTCCATGTATAACTTGGTATTGAATTAATTTACACACTAGTCAAGTTGTGGAGAAGAATTATGACCAATGGAATGAATCATGAGAAAGAAGAAACAGAACTAAAAAAAAAAAACACAACCCAACAACAAATACAAAAAAGAGAAAAAAAAGGGGGGGAGGAGAAAAAGGCGAGCATGAAGTGTGCCTCAATCTGCATTCATACTTCATAGATCTTTCTCTGTGTGTAGATAGCACTCTCCATCATGAGTCCTTTGGAGCTGTCGCTGCATATTGTGTTGCTGAGAAGAGCAAAGTCTGTCAGGGTTAGTCATCACAGAATCAATATAC
>JAQQSZ010015347.1:0-11296 GCA_028646595.1 Phalanger gymnotis | reverse complement strand
GGAAGGAAGGAAGGAAGGAAGGAAGGAAGGAAGGGAGGAAGGAAGGAAGGAAGGAAGGAAGGAAGGAAGGAAGGAAGGAAGGAAGGAAGGAAGGAAGGAAGGGGGGAAGGGAGGAAGGAAGGAAAGAAGGAAGGAAGGAAGGAAGGAGGGAGGGAGAAAGAAGGAAGGAAAGAAAAAGGAAAGAAAGAAGGAGGGAGGGAAGGAAGGGGAAAAAGGAAGAAGGGAGGGAGGTGTATTAGCAAGGCAATAAACAATATCAACGATATTGTTTTGTATTACAAAATACGAGAGACTCTTCATATAGAAGGCAGAAGAAGTAAAATATTTATTCAGACACTAGAGGACCAAATACCATAAACAATAAGTCCAATCCATCCAAATAGCAACCAACTCCCCAAACCAGTAAGTCCACTTTATCATAACAGCAAGGAACTTAAAACACAATATCACAACATGGAATCTCACCATTCCATTAGCCTTCTGCCCCCCTGCTGGGACCTTGCCACTAACAATCACCCTCAGAGCACAGTACATATCTGCTCTTTCCCTCAGCTCTAACTGCTCTCTCAGAATTTCCTGTGACACACTTTCCTTTTCCTCTCAGCAAGCTCCTCCCACCACATGTGACTTAGGCTTCTTGTGACATAAACAAGTCATATGGCCTATTAATGGGTGGGAAAGATCTTCAAATCAAAATTGATTTTTGATTTGGAAGGAAGGAAGGTAAGAAGGAAGGAGAGAGGGAAGGAAAGAAGGAGGGAAGGAAGGAAGGAAGGAGGGAGGGAAAGAAGGAGGGAGGGAGAGGGAAGAAGGAAGAAGGGAAACAAGGAAGGAAAGAAAGGAAAGAAGGAAGGAGGGAGGGAAAGAAGGAAGGAAAGATAGAGGAAAGGAAGGAAGGAAGGAAAGAAGGAAGGAAGCAAGAAAGGGAAAAAGGTTTTAAGAAGCTTACATTCTATCTGGGAGACAATATGTACAAGAGTTTCTTGGCCATGGGAGAGTAAGCATTAGCTGCTGACGGGATTAAGAAAGTATTAATATAAATGGTGATACCTGAGACTTGAGGAGAGAAAAGAGTAAGGAAGCAGGAGAGACAGTCTATACAAAGGCACAGAAATGGATGATGAGAAAAAGAAAGAAGGTCAGTTTGGCCAGAGCACAGAATGCATGAAGGGGAGTAACTTATAATAAGATTCAAGGGTAGTTTGGATTCAGTTTGTGAAGAGCCTTAAATGACTAAAGTAGGAATTTATATTTGATCCCAGAGGTAATAGGGACCCACTGCTGGTTCTTGGGTAGGGGAGGTGACATGATTAGACTTGTACTTCAGGAAACTTTGGTAGCTGTGTGAAGGGTGGATTGGTCAGGGGAGAGATTTGAAGTAAGGAAACCAGTTAGGATATCATTGTAAATAATCCAGGAAAGAAGTCATGAAGGTCCAAGCTGGGCAGTGGTTGTGCAAATAGAGAGAAGGGTTAGATTTGAGAAATATTGGGGAGGTAGAAATAACAAGACATGGTAACTACTTGGATATTTGGGATGAGAGACAGTGAGGAATTGATGATGACTCCAAGATTGTGAACCCAGATGACTGGAGGAAAGATAGTGCCCTCTATAGAAATGGAGAACTTTGGAAGAGGGATAAATTTTGAAGGAAAGAGCATGAATTCTGTTTTGAATATGTTGAATTTGAGATGCCTAAAAAATATTCAGATTGAAATATCCAATAGGCAGTTTTGTGACAGAGGACAAGGGTTCAGGAAAAAGAACAGAGCTCAGCATATAGACATTGCAGTTATCTGCATAGATATATTTTTTATTTTATTATTATTTTTGGAGGCATTTGGGGTTAAGTGACTTGCCCAGAATCACACAGCTAGTCAGTATCTGAGGCTGGATTTGAACTTCGATCCTCTTTACTTCAGGTCTGGTGCTCTATCCACTATGCCACCTAGCTGCCCTGTTGTAATGCAAATCAACACAGCACACTTGAAGGCCGCTGCTGTGAATACATTACAGATGATATAGATATAGATGATGTAGCCATAGAAGATGTAGCTGATGTAGATACAGATGATATAGATATAGATGTAGATGATGTAGATATAGATGATATAGATATATTTAGGGTTGAATCACACAGTATAATAAACACTCTATTTACTCAAAACTAAACTTTATTCAAGAAACTAAAGCATTCACAATTCATAACAACATAACAACTTATTACCAGGGTGGCCATATGGCCTTAAATGAAACGTATCATTCATTATATAATATACTGTCCCAAAATACTTGTTTGTACAACCCCAGGCCAGGGTCTTCCCTTAACACAGCACGTTCCCAGGCATAGCAGAGAACACAACACACTATACCCCTAGGTCACAGTAGGTCTCCTCAATTTAAACAGAGTGTCCAAGTAAAGTCCTCTTGGGGGTGTGTCCTCTCTGCACCGCTGCTGCAGGCTCCCACTTGGCACTCTCAGGTGCACACATACTCGAATGAGGCAAAGAATCCAAGCCCCAACACTGCTCCAGCCCCCACTTCCAAGTCCTGAGGGGCGTCTTGGTAACAAAGTGTTCATCTTGACCCAGAGCTTGATTCCGAGCCCCATGGCTACAGGTCTGTGAGGCAACTATTCCTAGCTCCTGCTTGGATCCTGACACAGACAGCTCTCGGATCCTGCTCTATGTCTCACGGCAGGGGTGGGGGGAGTAGGGGAAGGGGCTTCTCCACTTAAGCTTTGCCACTGGACATAGCCTTGTCTCTGAAAAGTTCAAAAGAAACTTTTCTCCTGGCTCCTTTGTCATTTCTATAGGAGCTTTGGCTACCAAAAATAACACAATGACTGAGAAACAACAGACACTATCCCAGTTTCACTAACCCCCATACTTTCCTTTGGTCTGCACAGATCCTGCTGACAGGAGGGCTGCTATTGCTGCTAGTTCTCTCAATGCTCAACTCTCAATGCTCAACGTTCGACCCTCATTTTCTTCTTCATCTTCATTTTTTCTCTTCATGCTCATTTCTCTTCCTCATGTTCATTTTTCTTCTCACTCATTTTTTCTTAACGCTCTCTTTCTACACAGTTCTACTTAGCACCTGATTGGCTTAGCGCCCAAAGGCATGAAAGTCCTGTGCCTTGGCACCTAATGTGTTACAGCTATGGATTACCAGGGTTCAAAGCAGATCAATCCTTCAGATATTTACAATTTAGCCTAAGCCTGCGAAACTTAACTCCAAAAGAAAAACAACAAAACTCCTACCTTGCTTGTACTCACACCTATAGAAGTGGTTTTTAAACCCAGGGGGGCTTGAGTTTTAATCACAACTCTATGAGGGCTGATGAGATTACCAAGAGAGAGTGTAGCAAGAAAAGAGGAGATCCTAGGACAGAGCCTTAGGGAACACTCATAGTTAGGTGCAAGATGGAGATGATGACGATCCAGCAAAGAAGACTAAGAAAAAGTATTCAGAACAGTAGGAGAATCACAAAAAACCAGAGAGGTGGTCACCAAATGTCCATTGGAACACCATGAATAATGGGTAGTATCCCAAAGCTGTCCATTCTACTTCGGGACAGCCCTAATTTTAAGGGAGGTTCCCCTCCTTATTTTAAGTGAAAAGCTGTTTCTCCAATGTAAATCCATTGCTCCTCATTCTTCTCTCTAGGGCTAGACAAAACAAGTCTAATCCCTCTTCAACTCTACCAAACCAACTTTATCTCCCACTGCTCCCCAAGTCAAAACAAGCATTTATTAAGTACCTACTATGTTCCTGGCTCTGTACTATATGCTGGTACAAAGAAAAGCAAAAATAGTCCCTGCCCTCGAAGACCTTACAATCTAATGGAAAGAGCCAACAAGTAACCAACCATGTACAATGAAGATATACATTAAATAATTTCACAGAGAAAGCAGTAACATTAAAATGATGAGGGCGGGGGTGGGGGTGGGGAGAGGAAGGGAGCTAGGAAAGGTTTCTTGCAAAACATGGGATTTTAACAGAGATTTGAAGGAAGCCAGGGGGCAAACCTCTGCTCCAGAGGCCCATCTTCTCATTGCCCCCTATCTTACACAATGATATTTCAATACTATACCTTTTCTCTTATTGATTTCCCCAACTTGGAATGTTTATCCAAATTCTAATCATTTTCAGGTTTGGTTTAGGTCTTACCTCCTTCATGAAATCTTCCTTTACTACTCCAGAACATACCTATCTTTTCCTTTTCTGAGGTCCTATTGTCCTAAAAATAGGGACAATTCAATTTCACACCTAATTTTACTCAAATTGATTCAAGTGTATGTAACCTATGTCTGAGTACTCCAAGTTCTGGGCTTACACAGAGTGTCTTCAATCTTGAGAGCTACCCCCAAAATCATACATCTTTGGTTTATTTTGTCCCAATTCAGAGTTTCTTCTAGAAATGTTGGAATATAGCTCATCTCCAAAGATGTGAGTAAAAGGGCACCAGCTCCTGTGTAAACACTCAAGGTAAGTTGAAGAAATGGAGTATAGGACAGCTTTATTTAATCCCACAGAGAAAATACTGAAAACACAAAACAGTCACAGTAGTCCATAAATAGTATAATTCTCTTCCCTTTCTGATGAGTCCTCAATAAGAGACCTCAGTGGAGCAAAATCAGGGCATTGGATTGCTCTTTGTTCTTTGCTCTAAATCTATGACCTACTCAGTATTGTAACACCACCCTAAGGGCTTGGATTATCTCTCAAAAGGAGACAAACTTGGGACTCTCAGAGAGTCCCTTTCGGTCTGACCCGTGTTGTCTGAATAACTCACATGTGTAGCAGGGGCGCATTTCACAGGTATTTGCTTCTCCATATCATGCCTCAGTCTTTTGCTGCTGTTCCAGTTCCAGAGCTAAAGGAAAATGTTCCCTTTTCTTCAAAGACATTGGCATTGTTCCAGCCCAACCCAAATCAAACCAACAGCATTTATTAAGCACTTACTATATACCAACCCAAAAAGTATTCTTGATACTTTCCCACTATTGCCACCTCTTGGGGTAAGAGGCTCTGCTGTTGCTTCTTCATAGCTGCCATCTTAGCTTGAGTTTGAGAAGATGATTCAATACTAAATGTGGAGGCCTGACTCTGCAGGGACAAAAGCTCATGCTTAGGTGTATGGTCTATGATCTGTGCTCCTTTTTCTCTGAACCCCTCCATCTAAACATCTCAAACTCAAAATATCCAAAACTCAACTTTCCCCTTAAAAAACAATCCCTTCTCCTAATTTTATTGTTGTGGTTGCTGTTTTGTCAAGGACACCACCATTCTTTTAGTCAAAAAGGTTTGCCATCTGGGAGTCATCCTTGACTCTTCATTCTCAATCACCACCCTTCTTGTGCCCACTCTCCCCATCACTCCTACATTTTATTGATTTCGCGTCCACAATATCTCTTCTTCCATCCCCAATCTGCACTCACACCACAACCACTCTCATCAGCTCTCCCCAGGACTATGACAAGTACCCTAATTGGTCTTACTCTATCTAGTCTGCCCAATCCATCCACAAAACAGTGGCTGACTTGATATTCCCAGAGTACGAGTCTGATGATGTCATGTCCGTACTGAAGGAACTTAAGTAGTTTCTCTGGAGTTTAAAACCCTTTACGATCTTGGAATAACATTGTACTATAAGAAATGACAAACAGGATGGTTTCAGAAAAAAAACCTGGCAAGACTTATATAAACTGATACAAAGTGAAGCAGAACCAGAACATTGTACGCAGTGATAGCAATATTGTACGATGATCAACATGAGTAAGACAATGATCTAGACAATTCCAAAGGACCCATGATGAAAGATGCTATCCAACTCTAGAACCCTGAGTGTAAATGAAAACATGCTTTTTAAATTTTCTTGCTTTTTCTTTGCAAGATTGTTAATATGGAAATAGATTTTGCATGACTTCACATGTATGAGTGATATCATATTGCTTGCCTTCTTAATCAGTGGGGGAAGGACAATAGGGAGGAAAAGAATTTGGAACCAAAAATTTTAAAAAATAAATGTTAAAAATAAATAAATTTTAAAATTAACAAAAATTACCTTTACAATCTGGCTTCTCCCTTCATTCCAACCTGGTCATATATTTTGCCTAGTCTATGTTTTAGCTTAACTTGACAACCTTCAATTCCCCATATAGGATATCCCATCTCCCACCTCTGAACCTTTGCATAAGCTGCCACCCGTGCCTGAAATACTCTCTTTCTCCTTATCTTTGCCTCTCGAAACTTGTAGCTCTCTTTATAATTTATCTCAAGTGCTTCTTCTTTTAAGAGACCTTTCCTGATGGCTGCAGTTATTAGTATCCCCTATCCCTAAAATCACTTTGTATTTATAGTCTATATATCTGTGGACGTGTTTTCTCTCCCAAAGACAATGTTAGCTCCTCAATATCTGTATCTAGGGCACCCAACACAGTCTCTGGCACATGAGAGACATTTAATAAATGCTTGTTGTTTGATTGACTGACTGATTTCCCCTAGTTCTCCAAGACTCCTTTTCTTGCTCCCAGAACAAAGTAGGAGGCTCTAATTCACAAAAGCCTGAGCCAATCAAACACTCTCTAATCGCTGAGACTGGGGCATATGGGGTGTTCGGGGAGCACTAGCACCTCTGGTGTGAAGGCTTGTCAAACCCTTTTCAGGGCTGCTCATCTACCTTTGGTGTCCACCTATGACTCAACTCTCACCAATGGCTCCAAGAGACTATAGCATGCACAGCAGTCACAGTCTGGCAAAATTGTCTTGACAGATACCTCAAACATGTGAAGACTGGAATGGACAAATGAGAACAACTTGTTCCAATGGCCATGAAGGTGACTGAAGCAGGAGCTGCAGAGTGCTTAGAGTTTGGTCAGACATCAAAGATGCCGAGGTCATCCACTGCATCCCGGGCTATTGCCAGTTGTCCTGAATTTTGCCTTACCACTAGACTTCAATGATTCTGGAAAAGAGAATGAGGCTGAGGACTTTGTCCAACTCTGCCTCCCTTAAATCCAATTCACAAGCAAGTTAAGACATCACCTTGTGATTTCATTGGTCCTATTCAAAATTGAAAGATGAAAAAAAAATTGCTAAAACTTAATCAAATCCTCACCATTGATGAGGTGCAAATAGGTCCACAAGTACCCAGGCCCAAGATGTATCTGTCCTTAGTGCTCACTAAGCATCAATGGGCATGTCCACATATTCCACAGGGAAAAATGATCAATTTCCTAAGTAAAGGCATACCTCCTCAGAACCTCCTTCATCAATTTTCTCTCCCCGGATAGACTAGATACAGGGGTGGGGAACCTATGGCTTCAAGGCCACAGGTATTTCTCTAGGTCTTCAAGTACAGGAGCCAAAGGGCCACACTTGAGGACCTAGAGGGCCACATGTGGCCTCGTGGCCACAGGTTCCCCACTAGAAGCTCTTTGAGGGCATAGATGTCTTCTCCCCCACAGCATCTAGTACATTATTGGACATTTATTAGGTGCCCAAAAACACTCATTAACTTACAGATTAAAGAAGAAACTAGATCCCAAATAATATATTGTAAATGGGAAATTTAGGCTCTGTTTACATAACGTGGGTAAAATGTGATCTATTAGCTACTTTCTATATGATGCTTTTTGACTATCTATTGCTATAAGTGTCAATCTCAAGGTCATTACTAGTCAACAATAGGGATTCTTGCTGCCCCCTTCTCTCCCTTCCACCATTGACCTAAAATTGCCCTAAAGGTGGGTGGGAGACAACTGGAAAGAAAAATGCTTTTGTCCCATGTCTATCAGCATTCCCAGGTTCGACACAAAATGCCTAGCAGAGAAAGGGAGACTTAGAACCAGACACTCAACCCGGGCACTGAAGAATGTTGGGCAACCTCAGCCCAATCTCCTGTTAGGCAGCCAGGCTTAGCAGCAGAATTCAATATGAGCATTCGATCTTATTGCTGCAGTGGCAGGTTTAATTTGCTGGCTTAGAGAGTTGGTAAAAGAAGTTCTAATAATGCAGAAATGTAAATAATACCAAAGAGAGTTCACATTAATGATAACTTTCCAATTAAAATGGATTAATGGAGAAGAAAAAGCCGTAGTAGCGTCTAGACAACATGTTACTAAATCCTTGGAGAAGGTTATGGAGAGGATTTGGGGGAGGGGGTAAAGGGGAATGTATCAGAACTGGACTTATTAGTTAGTAGCTGCCTCTCGGTGTGGTTTGAGAGGGACCAAGCAGTGCCCCCAAACTCTTTCCTTGCCAGAAGGGTTCTTATCCTGGAATCCTTGAACTTTGTTTTTTAAAATATCTTGATACTTGCATTTCAATATAATTGGTTTCCTTTGTAATCCTAGTTATTCTATTTCATGCATTTTAAAACGTTCTTCTGAGAAGGGATCCATGCCCCAGTCATGCCTTTTACACTATAACGAGAATCCAAGTTGCCAGACATTGTAGCCTTCCTCTCTTGCCTTGGCATCAGTCTTTGCTTAGTAGGCATTCCACCCTGTCCCCAGTTTACCAGACTGCCAAAGTTATCCATGAAAACTAAGAAGGTTAAGAATCCCTACCCGAATTCTACCTTCCCAATATCTGAAATTCTACCTTCTTTCCAATGTATAGTTTTAAAGAGCTACTTAAAGCGATAAGAGGTTAAGTGACTTGCTCCAGGTTTCAGAACCAGTATGTGTCAGAGTTGTGTCTTGAACCCCAGTCCTCCTGGCTCTAAGGACAACTGCCCATCCACTCTGACCTGCTGCCTGGCTTCCTCTTGCAACCTGAGATCAGATGTGGCAATCCATTGATTTTATGCATATTATTTGGGGGAAGAAAAGTAACTAATCAGGATTGAAGCAGTAAAATAATGAATTGGGGCAGAAATGAATAGTAAAGAAATAGATAGTGACCTCTATAAGATACCCAAATAAAGATGTCTTCATTTTCCTTCTTTTCACAATAAACCATTCTAAACCAGAACTAAAACTTATAGCTCTGATGAGAAGGGCACAAAGTCTCCCCAGCCTGAATGTATTCCTGCATTGGCTCCAGGGATGAAAGCCTCCATAATAGGACTCAGTTTGTTTTCTGCTCCCCTGAATCTGTTCCCCTATGCCTGGTTTATGCCCCACTTCTTTTTCAGCAGCTCGCATTTGCTTTGCTTCCATCAAGATCTCCCAGCTTGGCTTGCTAAGGGCACTACTTGCTTGATGTCTTATCTTCTTCCTTTGCTTTAGGTAAAACTCCAAATGTGGAGATGAACAACAAAATCTGCTATTGACCCTGCTCTTTCTCAGAAGCCTCTATGGCTCTATGTGGCAGAGGACCTCAGGGAAAACTACATTTTCCCAACATCTCTCTTCAACATTATTTCTGCATCAATCCCCAACTGTGCTGTGAGCCCAGTTTCAGAGGAAATAGACTCCTTGTTCTTTTTGGGCCCAGGCATCCTAGGAAATGTAGTCCTTTCCTGCCTCAGTCATGCTTTTTACACTGTAACAAGAGCCCAAGTTGCCAGACATTGCAACTTCCCCTCTTGCCTTGGCATCAGTCTTTGCTTAGTAGGCATCCCACCCTGTCCCCAGTTTTAAAATGCTCTGACTCCTAAAAGACTTCATTATCAATTTCTTAGATAAGACAGCATTTGTATATTTAGAGTTAGATACGTTGATCATCTTAGACAGACAGCCTAGTATATAATAGGAAGATTACTTGATGGTAATCCAGGAAGGCTGGGTTCTGGTCAATATCCTGCCCCTCATTAGATGTTTGAATTGGACAGGTCACTCAATCTCCCTGGAACTCAGTCTGCTGAACTACAAAATGAAAATATTAGATGAGGGCCTATTATTCTATGACTCTCAAATCTCAAAGTCACAAACCCTAAACAGGAAATTATCTTACAGATCATCTGGTCTAATTACTTCACTTCTAGACTATTGCAGACTATTGCAATAGCCTGCTGGTTGGTCTCCCCACCTCATGTCTGTCCTCCACCCAGCCATCAAAGTGACCTTCCTAAATCACAGGTCTAAGTCACCTCCCTATTCAACAAACTCCAATGACTCGCTTTCACTTTGAGGATCAAATATAAAATACTGTTGGCATTCAAAGCTCAGGTTACGACCTGGCCCCTTCTACTTCTCTAGGTTTTCTTTTTTATACTCATACCACCATCTCCTTCACATACTCTAAGAACCAGTGACACTGACCTCCTTGCGGTTCCTTGGACAAGACAATCCTTCTAACCTCAGGCATTTTCACTGGCTGTCCTCCATGCCTGGAATTTTCTCCCTCCTCAACTCTGCCTCTTGGCTTCCCTGGCTTCCTTCAGGTCTCAGCTAAAATCTCACTTTTAGAGGAAGCCTTTCCTGATCTAGTGCCTTCCCCCTGTTGATTACTTCCAATTTATTCTGTCCATGACTTATTTGAACACAGCTGTTTGCATGTTGGTTCTCCCTTTAGATTGTGAACTCTTTGAGGTCAGGGGTTGTCTTTAGTACCTGGCACAGAATAATCAGCACTTAATACATGTTAGTTGACTGATCCCCTTGTTTTATTTATGAGAAGACTGAGGCCCAGAAAGAGGGGGTGTTTTGTCCAGAGTCACACAACTGGTAAGTATGGCTCAGAGTGAATGTCAAGAGTAACTGTTTCTTTTTGACTAGGAAGGCTGAGGGTCTTCCCCTCCCAGTTTTGTTTTCTTCTTGTTGTTTTTTTTTTTAATTACAGGGGTCATCCCTTGGCTCACTTCTTAAAGAGGCCTATTAATGGAATGGGTGTTACCTCACTCAAAGTGAGAACCTGAAAAGGCCTTAGCCTATAAGAGCCAGGGTCTCCCATTGCACCCTGGGCCACCTCCAGTGATCCTGATAAATATCTGGCCACTGGACACAGATGGCTCTGGAAGAGAAAGTGAGGCTGGTGACCTGGCACAACTTTCCCTCACTCAAATCAAAGTCAACTGCAAGTCATGTCATCATTTCCCTGATGTCATGGTCCTCTTCGAAAACAAGAGACAAACACAACAAATGACAAGTAGGAAGAGCCAAGAGATTCAAACCTAAGTGTTCTGGCACCGGGTCTAGTGCTCTTCCCATTCTGCCATGATGTCTCTGTGTGAATGAAAACCAATCCATGTTGAGCTATAAGGATGTTTTCTCACAGATAGCGCTTGTTGTCCAATCAGGTTAGAACTTCATGTCTGTGCAACCTGAGAAAATGCCTCAGCTCTTTAAATCCCTTGGCCTGATGCTGTAAAAAAAAAAATACATTCTCCTGTGCAATCCTCATA
>JAQQSZ010015346.1:0-11297 GCA_028646595.1 Phalanger gymnotis | reverse complement strand
ATTTCCTCAAAAAGAAAGTAAACTTAAAATGAAAACTCCCAGGAATATCCTAGCCAAAGTGAGTAGGTAAGCAAGCATTTCTTAAGCATCTATTATGTGTCAAGCACTGTGCTATGTGCTTTACAAATATTACCATAATTCATATAGAACTTCCAGACTAAAGAAAAAATTCTATACTCAATTAGAAAGAGTTTATTATCATAGAACTACAGTCAGGATCATACAAGACTGTAGCTATAACTATAAAACACAGAAGAATTCAGTCATATACTTCAAAAGGCAATGGGCTAACACTTGCAATCAAGGATTAACTTGATTATTAAGTATAATCATATAGGGAAAAATTGATCTTTAATGAAATAGAAGACTTACAAGCATTCCTGATAAAAAAAATCAGGACTGAACAAAATTTATGAAATGAAAAAGACAAAAGTTAAGAGAAAGCTAGAAATGTAAATAGGGTCATTGGAATAGACTATGTAATGAGAAAATATCTATATTCTAATGAGCAAGAAGAATTGGGTGCCCCTTTAGAAGCCTAATGTTTTCATGAGTCCAAAAGAAAGTTAAACAAGACAGACAGAGAGCCTTGGGACAGTTTTGGACTATTTTTGACAATCTTAAATGAAGAAATAAAAGGGAGGGGTAAGTAATACACTGAGAAGAAAAGAGGAGGAACTAGGTAGAACTTATTAATTCATATAATCATGGTACATGAAAAAAATTTACAGACAAGGGAATCACACGAAATTCACATTCATTTAAACTGGAGTACATACACACGTACCCAAACACATACCAGGGTAGGAAAATATGAATTTTTACACAGCAACAGGCAAAAAAGGGAAAGGAGATGGTAGAAAAGGGGGAGGATTGGTTACAAGCAAACAAACTCCAACTTTGGAGCATGAAGGAGATATTACAAGAAAAGAAAAGATAAAAGCCTGTACTTGGAGTTAGAGCAAGGAGAAGAGAATAGAATCAGTCAGGCAATCAATTTTTTAGCACCTACCATGTGCTAGGTGTTGTGTTAGGTGTTGGGAATATGAAGAAAGGCAAACAATTAAAAGCAGATAGCTTATTAGTGTTGAGCAAGTTCTTTCTCTCTCCCTAACTTCTTTATAAAGAAGACTGTGGTGATAAGGAGAAGAAAAAGTATAAAACAGGGGTGGGGAACCTGTGGCCTTGAACTGCAGGTTCCCCACTCCTGGTATAAGAGGATAAGATGAAGGGAAATGAAAAATTAACTATTATTACTGTAAATGTTAATGGGATGACCCCCCCATAAAATGGAAGAAGGTAGGATAAAGTTCAGAAAGCAGTACTGAACATTATGTTGTTTACCAGAAAAACATTTGAAACATAAAGATTCACACAAAGTAAAAGTATGAAACAGAATTTATTATACTCCAAGTGAATTCAAAACAGCAAGGATAGTAATCATAATTTCAGACAATGCCACAGTAAAAATAGGAATAGTTAAAAGAGATAAGGAGAGAAACTACATTATGCTTAAAGGCACCAAGTACAATGAGTTCATGTTAATTTTTGACATGTTCACCAAATGACAGCATCTATACTTGAAAGAAAGCATTAATTGATTTACAGGGATAAATAATCCATAATGTTATAATAGCTGGGGACCAGAGTATTCCTCTTTTAGACCCAGACAAATCTAACAAAAATCCATCAATAAACATTTATTGTCTATTATGTCACAGATACCAAGATAAGCACTTTATAAGACATAAAAATCCAATAGAATGCCAAAACAAAACTTTGGGAAATAAAAGAAGAGATTTTTAGAATTAAAAGCAAATCACCATTAAACTAGTAAATAAATACCAGTAAGATACCAAAAAAAAAAAGACAAAGGATAGCCCCTGCCCTCAAGGAACTAACAATCTAATGGTAGAGACAACATGTGTCTGTTTATGTGTGAATATGCGTGTGTTTTATGTTTATATGCACATATTACATATGTGTGTGCATTACATATATATAATCATGTATGTATAATAAACATGTGTATATATATACATACATATACATACACACACGCAAACAAGGTATATACAGGATAAAAAGGAATTAACACAGAGAAGGCACATGAATTTAGAGAGTTTGGAAAAGGCTTGCTCTAAAAGATAGGATTTTAGCTGGAACTTAAAGAAGGTCAGGGAAGCTAGTAGACAAAGTTGATGAGAGAGACAAAATGCTCAGAGTCAAGAGATGGATTTTTTTGTATGTTGAACAGCAAGGAGGCCAGTTTCACTGGACTTAAAGAGTATGTGGCAGGGAGTAAGGCATAAGAAGATTGTAGGAGGGGGCTAGGTTATGAAGGGCATTGAACTCCAAATATAGGATTTTGTATTTGATACCAGAAGTGATAGGTAATCATTGGAATTTATGGAGTAAGAAAGTGACATGGTCAGACTATGGTTCAGGAAAATTACTTTGGTGTATGAATGGAAGATGGATTGGAGTAGAGAGAGACTTGAAGCAGGCAGACCCACCATCAGGTTATTGCAATAGTCCAGGTGTGAAGTAATGAGTGCCTGTACTAGAATTGTGGCAGCGTCAAAGAAAAGAAGGGGATGTATTTGATATATGTTACAAAGGTGAATGTACAGGCCTTGACAATACATTGGATGTGAAGAGCGAGAATTAGTGAAGAGTCAAGGATGGCTTTAAAGTTGTAAACCTTAGGGACTAGAAGACAGTATCATCCTCTACAATAATATGAAAGTAGGAATGTAAGAGAGTTTATGGGGAAAGCTAGTGAGTTGCATTTTGGACATGTTTAAAATGTCTACTAGATATTCGGTTTGAGATATCTGAAAGGTAGTTGAAGATGTGAGATTGGAGAGTGGAGAGTTTGGGGTAGATTTGAGAATCGCCAACATAGAGATGGTAATTAAATTCATGGGAGCTGATGAAATCACCAACTGTGAGGTAAAATAAAGGGAGAAGAAAAGAGGGCCCATTGTATAACTCTGTGGGAAACCCATGGTTAGAGGGTACAATCTGGACAAGAATTCAGCAAAGGAGATTGAGAAGAAACAGTCAGGGAGCAAGAGAATCAGGTGAGAGAGGCATACTCCAACCTAGAGACAAGTTAAAAGAAAGAAAGAAATTAAAAATAAAGCATTACAAATGTGAGATTTGATGGCTCTGTAATGGCAAGCAAAGTGGGACTTTTTGTTTTGCTCTTTTTTCTTTTGGAGTTCTAGTTCTTTTCAGCACTAAGGCAATCAAGTGCCTCTGATTGAGACTTGTCTTTGTTTAAATCGAGTCTTTGATTAGTCAAGAGTCTTTGATGATCTGCTTAAGTCACAAGAAAGCCTAAGTCATATGAGTTAGAGTCACATGGTTGTGACATCTTCTGTGGGCTGACCCTGAAGAAGTGTATATATAATTTGAGGTTAGCATTTTGTTTTGGGGGCTCACTCATTGGAAGAGTGTTCCTGTGACTTGGCCTGTGACTGGGTAGCTGTCAAGGAGGCCCTTCTACCCTAGCTTTGAAAATCCAGATGTTGGTGCTTCTCTCTCTCTGGTAACTATGTATGTATTGCTATGGACAGAAGGTTAGAAGCCCTGTCTGCTGATTTATGTTATTTGCTCTGTTTATGTAATTTCTGCTTGTAATTTCTGTTGGTGTTTTCTCTGAAGTTCAGGGTGCTGACTTTTTCCCCTGAACTAAGTGAATGATATATGTATGTTTAATTAAAGTGAGATTGTAAATGCTTTAAAGTTGCTTTCCTTAGAAAAGCAGATCAAAGAACCTCCTATGTGCTGGTGTTGTCGGTCTTGTTGTTTGTTTTACACCTCTATAGCAGCTGCTGGTAATATTGTTACAGGCTCTCTGGAAATTACTGAATATGAATAAAAATAAGTACACATATATTCTAAGCTGTATATTACATCTATCCAAAAACTGAACGTGTGGTAAGGAATCAAATCCTCACAAACAAATACAGAATGGCAAAAAATATTAAACATGATCTTTACTCATAACAATACAATAAAGATTACAGTTAATAAAGTACATTTGAAGAAAGAATTGCAATTTAATTGCAATACAAATAACTCAATCCTAAGTAATTATTAGATAGAAGAACAAGCCATGAAAACAATAGCTACTTTCATTAAAGAAAATGAAAACTGAAATAAACCAAACCTTTCAGAATATAGCCAGAACAATCCTTTGGGGGAACACACACACATACATATATACATATACACACAATACATATATACATATACACATACACATATACGCATACTTTTTGTGTGTATAAAACCAAACATCTACATTAGCAAAAAGAGAAAGAATATTTAAATGATTTGATATGCAGATAAGCAAATAAATAAATACCTAAAATCAAAAGACATAAAAATCCAATTATTTGTTTGTTGGGTTTTTTGGCAGGGCAGTTGGGGTTAAGTGACTTGCCCAAGATCACACAGCTAGTACATGTGTCAAGTGTGTGAGGCAGGATTTAAACTGAGGTCCTCCTGACTCCAGGGCCGGTGCTCTACTCACTGCACCACCTACCTGCCCCTATAAAAATCCACTTGAACTCCAAAACAAAACTTTGGGAAATAAAAGAAGAGATTTTTAGAATTAAAAGCAAATCACCATGACACTAATAGATAAAACATAGCCCTTTGTTAATATATATATATGTATGCATATATATAGATATATAATAGACAAAAATTGGCTAATCTGATTTTTAAAAGAAGAAAAAACTAATTGCTTTTACTAAAAATAAAAAAGAGCGGGCAGCTAGGTGGTGCAGTGAGTAGAGCACTGGCCCTGGAGTCAGGAGGACCTGAGTTCAAATCCGGCCTCAGACACTTGACACACTTACTAGCTGTGTGACTTTGGGCAAGTTACTTAACCCTAATTGCCCTGCCTTGCCCCCTGCACAAAAACAAACAAAAATAAAAAAGAGAATTTATAATAAATTAAGTAAAATTAAATGAAGTTATCAGAAATTATTTTTCCTCAATTGCATGCCAATAAAATGGATAAATTAAATGAATAGATGGAATGAATAAGTGTTGCAAACTTTATTCTAAGGATATTGGGGGACATAATGGGTGAAAAAACGGCATACAGACACAAGACCACATACTCTTATATACACTCCCTTCTCTCATCTGACATTGCTACCTCATTATATCATGTCTGCACTATTGCTTATAGCATGCTGCTTGGTATCTCTGCTTAAGTCTCTCCCCACTTCAATCCATTCCTCATTCAGCTGTCAAATTAATCATCTTAAAACATGAATCTAGCTATGTCACTCCCCTATTCAATAAACTATAGTGGCTCCCTATGACCTCCAAAATCAAATAGAAAATCTTCTGTTTGACATTCAAAGCTCCCTCCTTTTTAAGTTTTCTTACGCCTTTCTCTCCCCTACTCCTGTGTATCATTCAGTCCATTAACACTGCTTTGCATGAGACAATTGATCTCCAGACTCTGGTAATTTTAGGTAGCCATTCCCCATTCTAAGAATATTATCCCTTTTCATCTCTGCTTCCTTTTCTCCCTGGCTTCTCTTAAGTCCCAGCTAAAACTCCATCTTCTATAAGAAGTCTCTCGACTTCTTGCTTCTAGTGTCTTCCAATTATTTATTATCTCCAATTTATCCTTTTCATTGTAAGTACTTGTTTGCATGTTTTCTCCCTCTTAGTCTACAAGATTATAGCCTTAAATCTTAAGTCTTGATCTTAAGAGTGGAATCTTTAAAAATTTTTTTTTCTTTGCATCCTTAGTGCTTAGCACAGTGCCTGGCACATAGAAGGTGATTAATAAATGCTTATTGACTGACTGACCCCTGCACACACATACATGTTTTCTCACACACAAACATTCTTAGTTGAGCACAGAAAAGATAAGAGAAAGATAAAATACAAAAAGTGAAGAAAAGGTGCTTTGGAGCTAGTGGTTCATAGACTGGGTATGAGAATAGGTCAATGAGGTGAGAGATAGAGTCAGTAGGTGAACAAATGCTGATGAATGTGAACCAGTGGGTTGGCTGGTAGCAAAGAGAAAGAGTTGTTGGATAGGAAATAGTATTGCATTAATCAGTAAGCAACCACAGGATTCTAGTTGTGTTTTATTATTTTTTTTGAAAGCGTTATAATGCCAAGGCATTGGGAAAAAAGGCAATAACAACAAAAGAAGCACAGCCTAGTTAATTAAGAATATCTTTTGCAGGCATTTCAATGTGTTTTCTCTAAGTGGTGAGAACAAGATAAGAACTTAACTATTGCCAATTTCACCAGTGGTTCCTTGAGAACCACTATTTCTCACAGTAGTTAGCTCCTTGCCTTTTATTGAGGCTGAAAAAATGGACAAAACAAAACTGATTTAGTTAACCTCTTCATGTCAAACAAAACAATGGGATATAATGTAGAGGGCTGAACTGTGAGTCAAAAGACTGATTCCAGTCCTGGCTATTGTTTTTTAGCTAATCCCAACTGATTACTCATGTGATCAAGGGCAAGTTGCTTTACTCTGCTAGACGTTCATTTCCTCATCTGTTAAATGATAGGGGCTTAATTGACCTTTTTGAGATTTTCACTTAACTTAAGGAAGAAACTTCCTAACAATTTCAGGGCACCTAAAGTAGAATAGATTGCCTTCAGGGATAGTGGATTTCTCCTCAATAGAAGCCTTCATGCTGGAAAAAAATACTTTTTTGGTACACAGTAGAGGACACTACTGTCAGTTCACTGCAGGTTAAACTCAATGACCTCTGGCATCCCTTCTATCTCTAATCCTGAGATTTCTGGAGGAAAGAAAAGACTGAATTCACTTTTCAGCTGGATATTATGGCATGTTATAGACACAGCTGATTGTTGGCTTGTATCTTAAGTTAGCAAAGGTTTCCCTTAGTATTGCATAGCTGACCCTGTAGGACAGAAAATTTGTAATATTGACTATTTTATTTCTCTCATTCTATAAAATCAAGCAATTCCAGATTGTATCTTAACTAAGACAAGAAACAATAATGCCCATTCTTTTAGCATTTGGAGGTAATAAAGATGCCAGGCTGAATATAGAAAAAAGATGGCTTTAGAAGCTGAGAAGACATTCAGAGGTCATCAACTCATATCTGAACCATGAATCCTTTCTAAATATCTCTGACGAGTGCTCATTCACTTTAACCTTGAACAATACAAATGACAGAAAACTCACTACTTCTCAAAGATGCCCTTGATTTTTAGATAGCTCTAATGTTAGGAAATTCTCTTTATATTGAGTTGAAATATGCCTTTTTGCTGCTTCCACCCATTGGTACCAGTTCTCCCTTCTGGAACCATATCCAGTACAAGCCTGTGTGCTTTTCCTTTATCAACCATTCATATATCTAAAGACAACATCCATGTTCTTCTAAGTCTTCTCTTTTTCAAGCTAAGTATCCTAACATCAATCATTCCTCATATGACATCATTTCCAGTCCTCTTGTGATAATGAGAACTGGCTTCAATTTGTCAATATCCCCACCTTGAAGTGTTCACTTGTGCCCTCTTAAAAAAAAGCATATAAAAACAGCTCCATCATCTTAGATCCAAAGAAGGCTATTCATGAGTTTCAAATGCAGAACTGACTATGGTGCACCATATTTAATCTGACTGATGTACAACACAATGGGAAGACCACCTCCTTCTTTCTGGAAAGTAATGTACTCCTGTGATTGACCATGTGAGTAAAACATATCATCCCTTCACATTACTTCCTTCCTAACTCCTTTCTTGGAGACATGAATTGCAACAATTGAAATATTGATGGATTCCTAGTTTTTGTTCCCTTCCTCCCTCCTCCTCCACACCTCTTGGTTTGACCCTCATTAAGTTTTCTGACCCTACAAGATATCCCTCATTTGTTCCCTAGAGTATTCCCTTAGATCTGCACATCACTTTGATTGCTCTCACATCTGGGATTCGTCACATGCTTGTGTTAACCGTGACCATCTGCAGCATTACCCAGCAGGATTTAGGAGACACTCAGTCAGAAAAATCATCCCTACTAAGAACAACATATGGAAAAAATTAAGAAAAGACATCTTCCATTGAAAGCCCTTTAAAATATATATTTATGACAGGCACACAGACAGAAAGATATTGCCTTTCCTCCACAAGGGTTAAAGGAAGAGCCTTACTTCTTCTGAAGATTACACAATTAATTATGCAAGATAAATGCAAATGTTTGGCATGATCATGTGTAAACACAGGGATTTTCTCACAAAGTCTTGTTTAGAACCAGGCGTCGCCTCCAATAGAAATGTCTCTCATTTTCCATGGACTCTCCTGATACTTCATATGAGAACAAATGAAGATTTCATAATTAGGGATAGGGGAAGCCGGCCACGTTTTCCTGGGTTGGTTCATTTAACATCTCCAACTATTTTTCCAATGCTTTGGGTTTGGCAAAAGCCAAAATAAGTTTTGCCAAGCATTTTTCCCTTAATTTTTAAATCCATGTGCATTAAGGGAAATTTAATCCGTATGTTTCTGATTCATTTACACTTAACTCATCAAAATGTTGTTTTGTAAGAGGCATTTGGTCTCCAACAAGACTTATGAGCCCTCTTTAAAAAAAGCATACAAAAACAGCCCCATCATCTTAGGTCCAAAGAAGGCTATTCACCAGTTTCAAATGCATAGACTGAATGACATTGATTTCTTTGCAATGTAACTGTTAGGCTTCTGTGAGTCCTAGACTTTCAAATAGCTCTTACTTTCATCCATCTATGGAATGGGGATTCCACATGTGCAGAGCAATGAAGAACTAATTCCTTATAATTTCTGTACATTCTTGCTTTTGCTCTTAGTGTCCTACAATACTACGATCATGTGTGGCTGTTCTGACTTTCTTGGAAGGGTCTTTCTGCAGCATACTACATTCTTTCAAGGATGGATCAGAACAAACACTGACCTAATATTGGGTTTTGGGAATTGTATTTGTTGTGATTGTGGCACCTAGGGAAAGCAATGACAATGAGAAGAGGTCAGATATGCATAGGGATTGGAGATGGACTTCTTACATAAAAGGATTGAGATTGAGAGGAACATTAATTCAATTTAAGTCAATACAACAATGATTGCTATTGTATTATGTTCCAGGCAAAGAGATAGGATGAGGTAGTGGATAGAGAACTAGTTATAGAGTGAGTGAAATCTGTGTTCAAGTCTTACCTTTGATACACACACTGGTTGCATAAACGTGGACTAATCACTTAGTCTCTCTGTGTCCTCAGATAATTCTGTGAATGTTCCATGTAGTAATACACCAAAACATAAAAGGGGATAAGGAAGCCAAATATTGGTTGCTTCCTAGTTTAACTCATGATTCTTGTTAAGTAAATAATAAATTCAGTCTTTTCTATGCTTCTGAAGACCTATTAAATGCTGTCAGCACTCTCTCAAAATCCCCCAGACTAGCTCTTAATCATTGGTATTGGAAGTTTCCAATGCTATGCATTCCATACACTGATGAAAAGAGATGTCTTGCATGAAACAACAACAAAATACAGCCTTCAAGGCCCTATGCTAAACATTGGGGATACAGAGAAAAATAAACAAAAATAGTCCCTGCCCTAAAGGAGCATCAGGTCTTAACTTCATTTTACAGGTGAGAAGGTTAAAACTCCAGGCATTTTTCCCCAAAGAGGGGAAATGTTTTGTTCAAGGTCACACATTTCATTTCTATTAGAAAGAAGATCTATTTATCCGGACTCTCCCATTTAGTAATCACTCAGTTTCCTCACTCAAGAAGTTGTTTCTGCAGAATAGAGGAGAATGCACTATTTTGGGAGCATTGCAAGTAAATTCCTCCCTACAAGCAGCAGAACAGATTAGATAACCTCCCAAGTCCTTACTAAGTCCTATTCATGACCACTACTCTCCATCTGTTAGACGGAAAGTTGGAATAGTACGAGCCAGTGTAATAAAGGCTTCTATAGTTTGTATAGGATTGGGAGAATTTAATTCAATTCAGCAAGTATTCATTTTTTATAATATACAAGGTGAGAGACAGTGGGGTATAATGGAAAGATTGTGGAACTTGGAGTCAGTAATTTCTGAAACAAAATCTCAGTTCTGACTCACACTAGCTATGTGACCAAGGCTAAGTCATTGAATATCCACGAGCAACACTAATGACCTTTCAAGATTATAAAAAATAGATGGGTTCCCATTTTTCTTGGAACCACCACCCTCCCCACACAAAATGCAGGGCCTTGGTATTGCTTTAGGTAAAAGGTACTGCTGTTGTTCAGTTGTTTCAGTCATGCCTGACTCTTTGTAACCCTATCAGGAACACCTCGGCAAAGACACTGGATTGGTTTGACATTTCCTTCAACAGCTCGTTTTACAGATGAGTAAGCTGAGGCAAACAGGGTTAAGTAACTCTTGATTTGAACTCAGGTCTTCTTGACTCCAGATCTGACACTCTATCCACTGTGCCTCCAAGAGGCCATGGAAAAGAAATATGCAATGCTTCATGAATTTGCATGTCCTCCTTGCACAGGGGAAATGCTAATCTCTGGATCATTCCATTTTCAGTGTATGTGCTACTGAAGTGAATATAAAAGGTTCCCGGAAATAGGAAAACAAAAATAATGAAAAAAGTGACATGGTCCCTAGCTCAAGGAACTTATAATTTTGTATTGGAGATAAGGTATATACACAAATAATTATAAATTATAATGTGCAGATCAATTACTAGAAATTTTTGTACTTGGAAAAAATTATACAATATGTACTAAAGAAAGAGGGAATCTTAAGACAATTCCATCTGGTTTGGGGAAAAATAGCAGACACTAACAAGACAAGCAGAGAAGACATCCACCCTTTTGATAATTTCCTATTTTAATTACTGATCCTTGTTTGAGTCTATTAAACTCAATTGTTTGGATACTTCTGAAAAACCATTAAATGCTGTCAGCACCCTTTAAATTTTAGTACTCTGTGGCCAAACCCCAGTTACTTCACCCTAGTTATTGCTCTACCACAACCATATACAGATACGTATACATGTTTCTGAGAAAATATGTGAAAAAATAAATGCAAAATACTATGAGAAATTTGAGGAGGGAGGACTCAATTCTTGCTGAGGGGAATCAAAGAAGCCTTCGCAGAAGAGGTAGTATCCCTTTCCTCAGACAGCAAAAACTTGGTGGCTTTGATAGTTGTGTTATGCTCTATATTCAGACTGTAAAGATGAAGCCATAATTCAATAACTTGCTTTATACAAAATATATGACTGTGGCAGA
>JAQQSZ010015345.1:0-11298 GCA_028646595.1 Phalanger gymnotis | reverse complement strand
TTCTGTTAAGGATGTAAAACATGTGGAGAGGCCATTGGGGGAAAGGTGATCTTACAACACAAGACAGAGATAGATAATGACCTAAGCAATTTTTAAAGGCATACTTTTAGGAGAAAATTCGGATTTTTTTTGAGCAAAACATTATTTAAGCGACATCAAGGAAACAACGTTCAGCTTTTTCCCGTTAATTTCTTTGGGAAACGATTACTGAAAAAATATTTTAATATTTGATCAACCAATTAAAATTTATCAGGTGCCTACTATATGCCCGGAACTATGCTTTTAAACACTAGAAATGAGACAAATAAAATACATTTTTTTAAAAAGAGAAAAATGAGATGAGATCACTGCTTTTAGATACAATTCCAATACTATCTTAGAGAAACTGAGTCACTAATTTGGTAAATAATAAATAAAACATCAGGTCTGAACAGTTAATATCTTAACATTTACATATAATCAACTTGTAAATAATGTGAAAGTTCATGACTCAACTATTAAAATGAGCTAGCAATAAGTCAGACAAGCAAAAGAAAGGAAAAACAGGCATTTAAAGTAAATTGTATTTATAAGAATACATATATAGCAATTATATCACTAATTAGGATCATACTGGTCTTAGAATCCAAAAAGTATACCTAAATATGTATTTATATTCTGTAATGTTCTCTATAAGTAAAACAAAAAGACTGTACGTTTTTCTAATTTTTTATTTTAAAAATATTTCCCTTTAAAAACATTTACTTATTTAGACTTTTGTGGAAAAAAGAAAAAAAAACAGAAATTAAGACAACTCATTACTTGCTACACTGTCATTCTGAAGATAGTACTGAAAAGAATCCTTGCCATAAAAAGATATTTTACTAATGGCATATAATCAAGCATGTACTTCATTACTCATTAAAATGTACTGAAAATATTCAACAGTTATATAGAGATTGCAAAGAAAACAATGAAATTGATTTCCAACCATAATGCCTGTGATTTGTCTCATAAAATCTGGGAAAAAAAATATTCCAAAGGAAAGAGCATGAAATGTAATGGATATTTATTCACATTTGATTTACATATGTTAAAATAACCTATTTTCTAAATTCTAGTAATCTTAATTATGGCTGGTCATTGTCAGATTTTTTTTCTTCTTTTTCCTTTAATGTAGCAAGCATCTTGGTAAGCTTTGATGACCATAATTACACAAATCATCCTGATTTATGGATTTATTTTTCTCTAAAACACCAATGTAAAGTTTTATATGAATGGAAATAATGAATGTAAAAAATTGAAGCCATGGGGGCACAAGCGAGTTACTGAAAGAAGACCAATTACATAAATAAATCAGGTGAGAATTATAGATCTGTCTCCTTTTTCTAGTCATTTTTTAAGGAAACAGGAAATTGACATGTCTCTGACGAAAATCTGACCACAGACTATAAAGAGAAATTGAAAAACCTAACTTGTAGTTTTAGGGAAGAGTAAATTCCATCAGGTCTTATTATTTTTAAATAATTTATTTTGCTTAATTCTTACTTAATTCCAAACAAAGAGAAAATAAATTTAGAATTCTAGATAAGACAGTTTTATCTAAGCAGCTCAGGAGTAATAATTGAATTATTCAAGTCTAGAAAAGGGAATCATCAAAAAAATAAATATTTTAATGCTTTTCCATCTGCAACCTACAGGAATACAGAAGTCATAAGTAAAATAACCTTGAGAAAAGGCAGTTATAAGGCATGTCTCCTGACTTTTGAGATGATTTATCCACTCTGATTCTGTATGCCCCAGGTAAAGGCAAGAGAGGATGAGAAAGGGTGAAAACAGCCCTCCTATGATCTGTCCTCATGTCATATTTGAAGACAGAAAAGTAGATCCAATCTGCTCAAGAAATCTCCTCTACCTCCTGTTCACTCCTCCACCTCCATCAGCACCTAGGACAGGACCTACAATATTGGTGATATTTAGTAAGTGTTTATTGATTGATATCCCCAAGATGACATTACAGAAATACTCTGACCATCACTAGGTGCGTGGCTCTAAATATTTCCTCTTTATCAGGTACAGAATCCTGTAATTGCAGAATTGAAGTACACCTTATAGTTCACCTTGTGACCCTCTTAATATACAAATGAGAAAACCAAGACTTAGAAAGGTCTTTCTCTAGTGGAATACAACAGGGATTTGCCCTTGGCCCTATATTGTTTGCGAGGCAGCCTGTTAGCTCAGTGAATAGAGTGAAAGGCCTCGAGTCAGAAAGACCTGAGTCCAAATCTCGCCTCAAACATGTACTAACTGTGTGACTCTTGGCAAGTCATTTAACCTCTATTTGCCTTATTCCACTAGGGAAGAAAACAGCAATCCACTCCAGTGTCTTTGCCAAGAAAACTCTGAATGGGGTCATGAAGAGTCAGCTATGTCTGAACAACAACTGTAACATTTGATAATTTTTATCCATGGCTTGAACAAGGGTAAAATGAATGCTTATTGCATATTCGGTTGACACTAATCACAGAGGACTGGCTAGCATATATGACAACAAATTCAGGATCCAAAGGATCTTGACAGGCTTAAAACTCTAGACTAAATTGAATAAGACTGACTTAAAGAGGCCTCAGAGAAGAGTCCTTTTCATGGGCCCAAAATAATTCAATTGCTTAAACACAGCATGGGGGCGATGTATAGCTAGAATTAATTTCATTTATTAAAGATCTGATTGTTTCCATAAAGTACATACACAAATCTCTATGATATGACATGGCCGCCCAAAATGATAACCCTACACCATCTTAGGCCTAATGTCAAGGAATGTAATATATCCTGGGCAAACCAAATTGAAAGCAAACCAAAATTTGGGAGTTTAAGGCTAGGTGATACATCTTGGAGTGAAAATAGTTAAAAAGGAGCATGTCTGATGGAAAGAGTGAATAATAGGGAAGGAAGTAAAGGCCATGTCAGATAAGAATTAGCAGAAGGAACTAGTGACATCAATGCTAGAGAAAAGAAGAGAAGAGCTAAATGAATACGATAGCTGTTAATGAAGCTCTATGTGGTGGGTTTCCATGGCAAATAGGGATTCCATTCAGTCTTCTTAGTCATAAAGAGTAGAACACAGAACAACGAGTAGAAAATACAGAGAGGAATATTTTGCTTAGTCTATTAATAATCATATCTATAATTAGAAAAGTTCAAAACTGTTTGTAAACTTCCCCCCCCCATCCTCACGCCCTTCCTTGAAGGTAATAGCTTCCCCTTCTCTGTCATCAAGTGACCACTGGATGGGGAGGTTGTAGAGGAGATTGTTGTTAAGGCACAGGTGATATGAGATAATCTCTGTGGTCTAATCCAACTTGAGAATTCTGGGGCTTCGCCTAACTAGCAGTCAAGAGCAGAATTCAGCTTAAGTGTTCTAGCCACAAATGTTTCTCAATGTAATAATGAATTCATTTTTAAATTTTATTTTGAAAGAAACTGACAGAAACACAGACATAGTGATATAGACAAAAATAACAGAGTAGAGATAGAAAGGAGAGAGAGAGACAGAGAAAGAGATAGGGACAAGTGAGGGGCAGAGACAAAGAGAAAGAGGCAGATACAGATGAGAGAGGAAAAATAGAGACAGTGATAGAGAGTGCAAGATGCAGGAATCACTAAGAAACATACATATATACATACATAAAATTTATATCTCACATATAATATGTTTATGCTGTTAATGCTATAATTTAGCTACATATAGCTAAATGTTTTATATTGCTATATATTGCAAATTTTTATACAGACTATTACATAATTTTCTCATATTATGGCAAGTAATATTTCTTTTAAATCCCATTCTGTAATTCCATACGATTATCCACAACTGGTTATGACTGAGACAAATCTCTTCATTATTACTGGGTCATAGACGTAGGAAATCTTGACAAGCAAAATGAAAAGTACTCCAATATTGGTAGGATTCATCTAATACATGAAAATGAAGACAAATAGCTTCACTTTACTTTTTTAAAATATAGAATGGTTCAGATTGATCAAAGAAATTTGGACAATCAGGAAAGATTTAACATTCAATAATTCTCTAATAAAATGAGAAATTGATCTTTACATTTACTCACAAAGATAACATAAAATAATTTTAGCAAGGGCTATTCGGGTATAAAATGCCTATTGAAAGAAGATTTGCTCACATATATAGGAAAATAAACGAAGTTGAAATTTTAACAAAAAATCAAAGAAATTAAACCAAATGACTATTTAATAAGGAAAAGTTTTAAAATCCTGCCTCCTACATTGAAAGAAGGAACATAGTATAATAGAAAGAACATACTGAATTTGAAATCGGGGATCTGAGTTCAAATCACGTCTTTTCCACTTGTTATTTCTTTGAGCATGGGCAAATCACTTAACTTTTTTTTTCCAGTTTCGGTATCTTTATTTTTATAAAATGAGGAAGTTGGATAGATGACATCTAAGAGTCAATACAATAACACCATTACATATGTGGGAAAATGATTCCTTTTTATTTTAATATTATAAACTATATCACAATGATAACTTGGGGTAAACAAAAATGTATCAAGAAGAAAAAGGTTTCTTTTTTTAAAATAAATAAAATTATGTTTTCAAAATGAGTTTTATGATTCACACAAAATCACAGTCCTTTAAGGTGTAATTGAGAGGAGCCTGACATAATGTCTTAAGAAGCTTTAGCGTCCTGTGGACCAAATTTCTCTTTCCTCTGCCCCATTCTAACTAGAACCCAAATCACTTCACCTCCCATTTCCCTGAATCAACTCTTTAAGAACATAAGTTACAGATAAATTGTACAATTTTATCACTGTTGGGACTTGCCACATTGAGAATATACTATACTGATCAAATCATAGTTCCAGACCCCCATGTCCCCCCCAAAACAGAAATAACATTATTGAGCAAGTAAAAAAATATAATTTGACATAGTTTTCAAGCATAAATATGCTTTAACTTAGCTTGTTATTACAACTCCTATAATGTTGAATTTTCAATAAAGTTATACAATTAATTTCATAAGACATCCACAAAAAATAATAACCACATTTAAGTCATAAGTAAATATTTTACATTAGTGTAAATTTTATTAAAAATATCATTTTAAAATTACCTTTTCTGGAGTAAGATATTTGTCTTGAATATTCAGCTGCACATTACCTGTAAATAAAGAAAGGGGGATTTTTTCAGTATTGCTCAGAGAGATTAGAATTTTGTTACAATTGCGAGTGCTAAGCTAAATACAAACCATCAGAGGGAACTTGAATTTGTCCTTGTCTGTCTAAATTTTGTGTAATAACAGATTGCTCCAGTCTGTTTCAGTCATTTTATAACTTGGAAATTTGTACCCAAGTATATTCCAGGCCAACAATTCTAAAAGCAAAAATACTTAATTACAGTAGCATTTTAAGTCACCTGCAGAAAGAATTAAGGCCTAAAATGTTACATCCATTGGCCAAGGCATAGAAGAACAGGGCAAAGCAAAGAAAGGTTCAGAGTCAATGTTATCATAAGAGGTTCAGTCACAGAAATGGGAAAGATATAACCATGTCTCAGTGCTTGAAGTTTGTGTGGGGGAGGGAAGAGGATTTACTAATACTGAAGTTTCAGGCCACAGCAAGAAAAAAGAGGTGAGGGCAGCAATGAAAGTATGGGAAAATTCCCTCTGGCTAGTGACAAACAAACATTAAATTAACCTCTCAGAATTCCCCTTAGAAGGTTGTCAGGAGGCCTAGGTCATTCATCACCTACATAGTAGAATAGCTTAGTGACTAGGCAAGTGCCATGTTTTGTTTGTTTTTAAGCTTGTTTTTGAGAAGAGTGCAATGTTACTCAGGCATGCATATTTGACTGATTTCTCATCTCTGCTGCCTTGAGGTTTGTCTGGAAAAGATATGTGTGACTATGGTGAAGAAGGGTGTGTCACCAACTCTTTGTACTTGACATATCAGGCTATAAACATATCAACCTCCCTATATACTTATCTCTACTTCTGCTTCACACCAAGTAAGACACTAAGTATTTATTGAGTTGAATGGAATAGATTTCAAAAGATATAGGCTTAAGTGAGTTACTTTATAAAAGCAAAATTCTAGGATGAACAATAGGCACTAAAACTGTAATATGTGCAAATAAGGAAAATGAACTATTTAGATTTTATGTGCAAAAACTAAAGCCCTGCCTTGTGTGAAATTAAAAAAGTAAATTTTATAAGGATATTAGGAGAAAGGCATAATACAGAGTGACTCCGGTTATCACTCATTCCTTATCACAGACAAAGGAAGCTCAATACCTAACAACCCCCTTTCTATTATTTCTTTGCAAACCCTGGCACATTCTTAGATGAGAGATATAAAAGAAATCAAAATATTAAATTAAAAAAACCCAAACTAGAATCTAAATGGAAAATATGTTAGAAATTAATTAAGTAAATTAATTGCATGTGTAAAAATGCAAGCATCACCAAAAGCAGATCTTTCTACTACTATCTCTTTCTCTCAATACTGTGTGTTTCTTTTATAAATACTTTTGAATGAACAGTTTGAATAAGTTAGACAATATAAGTTCCCCCGCAAAAAATAAAGATAAGGATCATGGATTCAATTGTGTACTTCATACCAGAGGTCAGCAAACTATAGCTCAATGGTCAAATTCAGGCAACTTTCTTTTTTCTTATAATCTGTGGTCTAAGATTTTTTTTTACATTTTCAGAGACAATAAAATTTTAATTAAAACGTTAAAAAAGGGGACATCTAGGTGGTGCAGTGAGTAGAGCACTGGCCCTGGAGTCAGGAAGACCTGAGTTCAAATCCAGCCTCAGACACTTGACACGTACTAGCTGTGTGACCTTGGGCAAGTCACTTAACCCCAATTGCCCTATGTACTAGCTGTGTGAACTTGGGCAAGTCGCTTAACCCCAATTGCCCTGACGGAAGAAAAAAAAGCAAAAACAAAATAATAAAATGTTATTTAAAAAAAGAAAAAGAAAAAAAAAGTTAAAAAAAAAAACATTCTTAGCTGGGCCATGAAAAATCAGGGAGTGGACCTGCTAGAGTTTGCTGACCCAACAATCACAATGGGGAGGAGGAAGTATACTTTAAAGTTATTATAAGGGGTCCTTGAGTTAATATGCATACCAAGCATGGCCTTCTTGATTGCAATTAATGCCCACAAAATCTGCAGTATGACTCAAGAAAATAAATAAGGAAACACACCTTCTGTAGACTGCAAAAATAATCACTTTGCAAGGAGGATTCTGGGAAGACGATGGAGTAGGTAAACAAAAATTCAAGCTCTCAAGATTTTCCTCCACAAAAGAGATAAAATGGAGCCTCAGGGTGGACATAGAGTGGTGAAAATAGATAAGTGAAGGGGCAGAATCAAGGTTTCCCAGCAACAATCCAAGAAGATCAAAAGAAAAATCCATGGAAGAGGTTTCATCCCTGAGAGAGTAAACTCCTTCAGGATAGGGATCACTTAAACAACTAGCAGCAAGCCCTGAGGTTAGCTGGGTTGGGAGGCTGCTTCTGCCCCAGCCACAGGAACATCTTCCCCCAGGACAGTGAAGGGAGTTGGGCATCTGAGCTGGGGAAGATCTAGGGAACCTCTGCTGACAAGGAACGCCCCACCCATCTGTGCTGCAGGGACAGGGTGAGAAGGAACCAGCGCATGCCCAGTGAGTGCGGAAGCAGTCCCAGCATTTATAGGAGGTTGGAGGTCTTGGCTTGAGTTCAAGGTCAGAGCTAGGAGAACTGAAGAGGATAAGGATCACAGGCATCATCCTCCATATCCCAGGACTAGAGGTGATTATAAAAAAAACAAAACTAAACAAAACTAAACAAACAAACAAAAAAACCCACAACTAAACTATTACCAAAAAAAAAAAAATACACAGGAAAAGGAGATAGAATCCAACCCTACAGAGCTATTGTGGGAATAGAGAAAACCAGGCTTCATCTTCAGAGGAAGATATTGAAGCAAAGAAACCCTCTTCTACCCCAAAGAGTAATGTAAAATGATCACTGGCCCAAAAAGAATTCATCGAAGAACTTTAAAAATCTTTTAAAAATCGAATGAGAGACAGGAAAAATATGAATAATCCAAGAAAAACAAGAATCAACCAATTAAGAAAAGGAGATTCAGAATCTTAAGGAAGAAAACAACTCCTTGAAAATCAGAATTGGGCAAGGGGAAGCCAGCTAAGTTAAAAGAAGAGGATAAAGTTAAGTTAAAAGAAGGGATAAAGAAAAAAAATAATGATAAAAATTGAAGAGAATGTGAAACATCTCATAAGAAAAACAACTAATCTAGAGAACAGATCTAGAAGAGAAAACATAAGAATAATTGGACTACCTGAAAGCTAAGATCAAAAAAGAAAGAGTCTTGATACAATAACATAAATAAAGAAAATTGTCTTGAAGTATTAGAACAAGAGGGGAAAGTAGAAATAGAAAAAAAAAATCCACTGATCACCTCCTAAAAGTGTTCCTACAAGGAAAACCCGCGGGAATATTATAGTCAAATTCCAAACCCCCTAGGTCAAGGACAAAATATTATGAGCAACAAGAAAAAAAAAAGTTACATACGATGGTACCACAATTAGAATCACACAAGACCTAGCAGTGGTGACCCTAAAAGATGGCAGGTCTTGGAACACTATATATCGAAGAGCAAAAGAACTGGGGTTCCAGCCACAGATATCATACCCAGTGAAGCTAAGCATCTGAATGAAAAAAATAATGAATATTTAATGAATTGTCAGACTTTTAGGACTTTCTTTAAAAAAGAAACTAAACTTAATAAAAGATTTGACCTACAAAAACCAAGAGAAATATAAGGTCCATACCAATGACCAATTACAAGGGACTCAATAAGGATAGAATGTTTACCTTTTGTGTACGTAAGATGTAAAACCTATGTCTAAGATTGTCATTAGTAATTAGGTAGCTTAGAAGAAAGATTGGGGCAGACCTGAGTGTGATACGACTTCAAAAAATAAAATGATTCAAGAACTGCTAAGAGAGCAAGTATTTTATACAAATGAGGTATGAGACGAAGCACAAATGCAGAGGAATTAGATGGGGGAGGAGGGCTGTTAGTTCTAGAAACCTATTTTCATTGTGAATGGGTTCAAGAGGAAAAATACATATACATCTAGAAGAGTATAAATGTCTTCTAAATTTAGGAAGAAATAGAACTCTAAGGGGATGGGGAAGGGGGAGAGGATAAAGATGGATCTTTAGAGGGGAGTGTGAGGGAATAGGTTAAAAGTGGGATATAGAAGGGTGTTCACATCAATGGGAATGGGAGGATAAGGAAGGGACCACCTGAAAGGGGGTAGGTTAAGTAATGGGAGGGAACAAGGTAGTGGATAGACATAATTTAAAGGAGTTAGGAGAGATAGGAAAAAAGAGATATGCACAAAACTAAAAACAAAAATTGAGTAGAATCTCTTAGGGAAAGTATATGCTTATATATGTATGTATGTGTATATATGTATACATATATGTATATATCAATATCTACATATAAACATATCCATGCCCAATTGTAGTGTGGGGGGAAGGAGTGAGGAAGGGGAAAAAGGAACCAAGTAAAAAGTGTGCAGCAGAGAACAAAAGAAAACCTACAAGGAGGGAATGAAGAGATGGACAGCTTTCAACATAAAGAGTAATATTTTCTTGAAATGGAAAGTTATTGTTACATATTCTGAATCTTCTCCTATGTTCTACTGTACACATGACATTTTTCCTTTTCTTATTTTATGTTTAAGTTTAATATGTAAATGTATAATATGATCTTTTTCTTTTTATCATATATTTAAGTTTCAGTATTTGTCTAATTTTTTTAAATTAAAAAATAATTCCTTGCCCACATACACACATATACATGAACATAATATATACATATGTACATATTACTACTTTTCAAGTATATGTAGATGTCATTGTGATTACTAAAATAGAAATTCTTTTTAAATTATTACTGAATTCATAGCAGCTTTTTGTAATCATGTATTTTCTAAATGAAAGAATACCTCAATTCCACCTTCCTCTCCTCCCTTCTTTGCATGTTCTCCCTCCCTCTCAACTTTTCAGTTCCCTTTTATGTGTTATGTTTTCCCATTAGAATGAAATCTCTTTAAGGGTAAGGACTGTCTTTCTTTTTGCTTAGAATTATATTCCCAGCCCTGATCAAAGTATCTGGCACATAGTAAACCTTTATATGCCCTTACTAATCACTTTATCTAATCTAATCCAAATCAAAGAATACTATTCCTTGGAGGGTCTTGATATGTTTCCAACATTGAACAGGTTTTACTATGCTAGAATAGGTAAGAACTCTTGTAGGCAGCAGGAATAACCCAGATGAGGTCAAAAGTCACTACTAGTCTTAGTGAGAATATACCATAACCTCTCCAACAACAATAGAAGGGTGAGGGACCTCCCACAATGGCATAAGCAGAGGATAGTCTCAAAGCCTTGTGCAGAGTGGTTTTAATTCAACAAACTTCAGTTCATCAAGGATCAATTAAGCAACACAAGTGCCAGGCACTATGTTAAGCACTGTGGAAACAAAGACAAAGCTAAAAAGAACATACCCTCGACAGGTGCACCTTTTACCGGGGAAGATACAATACATACACATATAATGCGAAGTAAAGTAAGAGCACTAGCAGCGGGCGGGGGAGTGGGGGAATGACGATCAAGGAAAGATTTGTGAAAGAAGCACCAGTTGAACTAAGTTTGAAAGAAGAGGAGCATTCAGAAAGATTGAAATGATGGGAGAGCACATGCCAGGAATAGGGAATGACCTGAGCCTCCCTGTGAAGGAGGGGTGCAATGGTAACCGAGTTTACTGAGACAACTGGGTGTGTCTCTCTGTACTCTACTTATACTGGGTACAGATTTATGGATAATACATCAAATAACAAACTTGGGATCCAAAATAAATACCTCAAGAGCCTAGAATAATTGGCAAAACTCTAATTTAACAAATAAATATAAGGTCTTAAAATTGGACTCACATAATTAAAAAGAAATTCAGCATTCCAAGAAACCGTAGAGGATGGTGAAGATATTCACTGCGAAAATCTGGAACTGTTAGGGCACTACATGCTTGGCATGAGTCAACAGTAAGGGCAAAATAGTGGCAAAGAATCAAAAAACAAAAACTTAATGTGATGTTTGAGCCCTCCACGAACCAGAGAATTTGAGCATATGAAAGAAAAAAAAAAGGAAGGAAGGAAGGAAGGAAGGAAGGAAGGAAGGAAGGAAGGAA
>JAQQSZ010015344.1:0-11299 GCA_028646595.1 Phalanger gymnotis | reverse complement strand
GGGAGGGAAGAGGGAAGAGAATTTGGAACTCAAAGTTTTAAAAGCAGATGTTCAAAAACGAAAAAAAAGTTTTTGCATGCCACTAGAAAATAAGATACACAGGCAATGGGGCATAGAAATTTATCTTTCCCTACAAGAAAATAAGGAGAAAAGGGATGGGGGAGGAGGGGGAGTGGGGTGACAGAAGGGAGGGCTGACTGGGGAACAGGGAAATCAGAATATATGCCATTTTGGAGTGGGGGGGAGGATAGAAATGGGAAGAAAATTTGTAACTCAAAATCTTATGGAAATCAATGCTGAAAACTAAAAAAATTAAATAACAAAGTATGGAGTTAAAAAAATAACTTTAAGTTGATAATACCAATATGAGCCCCAAATAAAATCTCAAATAAAGTAAAAAAATAAAAATAGCATCATCGAGCTATAGAGAAAAACAACTGTTGTCACCAATATGGACAAATGCCCACTGCTAAGATAGCTAGGTGGCACACTGCATAGCATGGTGGCCTTGGAGTCAGCTCTGGGCAAGTCACTTAATCTCTGTCTATCTCAGTTCCCTTGTCTGTAAAGGGGGGCTAATCATATCACCTACTTTACAGGTTTTTGTAAGGATTAAAAATCGATGATACAGATTGGCTAATATAACAAAAAAGGAAAATGTTGGATGTTGGAGGGGATGTGGAAAAACTGGGATACTGACACACTATTGGTTGAGTTGTGAACTGATCCAACCATTTGGGAGAGCAATTTGGAACTATGCTCAAAGTGCTATACAACTGTAAAAATCCTTTGATCCAGCAATAGCACTCCTAGGTCTGTATCTCAAAGAGATTTTAAAAAAGGAAAAGAACTTGTATGTACAAAAATATTTACAGTGGCCCTTTTTGTGGTAGCTAAGAATTGGAAATTGAAGGGATATTCATCAATTGGGCTGAGCGAGTCATGGTATATGATTAAAATGGAATAGTACTGTGCTATAGAAATGACAAGTGGGATGATTTCAGAAAAACCTGGACTTACACGAACTGATACAAAGTGAAGTGAGCAGAACCAGGAGAACATCGTACACAATAACAGCAATATTGTACAATGAACTGTGAATGACTTAGATATTCTTAGCAAAACAATGATCCAAGACCATTCCAAAGGACTCATGATGAAAAATGCTATCTACCTCCAGAGAAAGAACTGATGGCTGAATACAAACCAAAGCATACTATTTTTCCCTTCCTTCCTTCCTTCCTTCCTTCCTTCCTTCCTTCCTTCCTTCCTTCCTTCCTTCCTTCCTTCCTTCCTTCCTTTCCTTCCTTCTTTCTTTTTTCTGTCTTTCCTTCCTCTCCCTCCCTCCTTCTCCCTGTCTCCCTTCCTTCCTATCTTTTTTTTTCTTTCTCGTTTGAGTTTTCTTGCACAAAATGACTAATATGGAAAGGTTTTATATAATTGTATATGTATAACCTATATCAGATTGCTTACTATTTCAGGGAGGGAGGAAGGGAGGGAAGAAGGGATAGACTTTGGACCTCGAAACTTTTTAAAAAATGAATAATAAAAATTGTTTAATATGTAATTGGGGAAAATCAAATAAAGAAGATACATGTAAAGCACTGTGCAAACCTTAAAGCACACTATAAATGCTATTATCAGTATTGGTAGTATGATTATTTATTCATTTAAGGGGAGTTTTATCATTTGGTTCAGAGGAAGCTGATGTCCCATAAACTAAGATTGGGAAATAAATGGTGGAATGAAGGTTGCGTGTGTTATCAAGAATTGAAGCAAGATGCAGGTTTTTCTGAAGAACTTTGGTGTTTAGAGATTATTGGAAAGACTTGATAATCAGATAAGATAGCTTAAATAAAATATATCTCTTCTGAAGAATAAATTAGAAAGTGAAATATGGCAAAGATACATTCAGAAGAAATCGAAGTGTTTAAATCTGACATTTGAAGACAATCAAACACTGAGACAAACTCATCACCTTTATACAAAAGAACTGTTAAACGATGCTCAGGCAATTGTCAGTCAATTAGCATTTATGAAAAGCCTACTATGTGACAGGCACTGTCTTAAGTGCTGGGATACCAAGAAAGGCAAAAGACAGTCCCTGCCCTGGAGGAGCTTATGATTGAATGGGAGAGAGAACATGCAAACAACTATACAAACAAATTATAGATAGTTCAATTGGAAATAAGGATCAGAGGGAAGGCACTAGAGTTATGAGGGATGTGAAAAGCCAGAGTAGGATTTTAGCTGGAATCTGAAGGAAGGCAGAGATGGGAGAGGAGAGCATTCCAGGCATGGGAAACAATTAGCAAAAAAGTCTGGAATATCTTGTTCTTCCCATCTAGCTTTGCTTTCTGGTTTCCAGTAACTCTAATCAATTGACATAAACAGCCACAGGCTGGAAAGGACACCTGCTGCCCTGAAACAGTAGCTCAAGAATGGTGTTTTTCTGTATCCCTAACACAGCAACAGTGCCTAGAACACAGTAGATACTTAACAAATGTTTGTTGACTGAACAGCAACTCAAGGTGATGCCTTTCTTTGAATCCCGACATTAGCACAGTGCCTGGCACACAGTAGGCACCTAATAAATGCTTGTTGATTTATTGCCTCTTGAAGCCAAATTTGTGTCCTTGACAGCACACAGAACTCCTGAGGCAAGTCTTGCTTTGGGCAAAATAGGAACTACACATAGAAACTCAGTAACTTGGCTGAGGCCTGAGGAAGTACCCAGGTCAAACAAAGAGAAAGCCTGAATCCAGCAGTGACTTTCCTGCTTAAAGCATGAAGTCAATGATTGTTGTGATGGTTAAAGGTGACGTTAGTTGTGATATTTCTCATAGCATGTATTGTAAATAATTGTTTATCCCTTTTTGTTGTTGTTGGTTATACATATCTAACCATTACTTTGTGGTTTATTTAAGGCTAGTAAAATAGGAGATTTGATATGGGAAGACAAATGTTAGAAAAATTATGGAAAAAGATTTTTTTCCAGTTTAATAAATAAAAAATATTTACCAAAATGGGGTGGGGGCTCAGAGCTAACTTGTTAATTATTATGAGATATGGTCCAATTTTAGTAATTAATAAGGAAATATCACAGCATACTCCTTGATTGCCTTAGAATCCAGGATGCAAGAGTGAATAAAGAAAAATAGCCCATAGCAGCAAGAGGGGTGATCAGTCCACTTAGACTACACTTAAAATGTGTTTGGTCCTAACCGCCACCCCATTACATTTTTCTTTCTTTCCATGCTAAAAATACCAAAACTTCAGCTGATATTTAATTTCAGTTTTTCTCTTGGGTCTCTGTGGTCTAGGGTCTTTACTTGGAATTAGGAGACTTGCTTTTTACTTACTTTAAATTATTACCTGTGTGGCATTGGGCAAATCAATTCATCTCTTTATGCCTCAATTTCCTCATCTGCAAAATAGGGATTATAACAGCACCTACCTTACCAGATGATTCTTTAAGGCGCTTTCCATCTATAAATCCTATAGTTCCATAACCCAAACCATTTTGTTCACCAGTATATCTCAGGATAAGAGGATTGTTTTGAAATGAGGGATTTTAGGACTGACTTCCAAGGAGAAACATTCCAATCTCGAACTCATATGATTTAGATCCAGAAAGTACTTCTAATCCAAGGATTCTTAACCTAGGGCCTATGGATCTCCAAAGAGATTTGTGAATTTGGATGGGGAAAAAAATTACATCTTTGTTTTAGTATAATTGGTTTCCTTTGCACCCTATGTATTTTAGGTTTTGTGTTTTAAAACATTATTTTGAGAAAAGTCAGTGAATTTCATCAGATTGAGAAAAGAGTTCATGATACACACACGTTCAGGACGCTTGATTTTATAGATGGGAAAACAGTCCCAGAGGCAAAGGACAGAGGAAAAGACCAGCAGAAGTTCCCGGAATGGATCGCTTGGTGTCCTTGGATAATTACTAACGCGCTTGTGTGGCCACTGATAACATAATTTCATCTCTAAATTGTAAAATGAGGAAGGAGGTTAGGCTAGGTTATTGATTCCAACCCTATTATCTAAGGCACTAATTCGGACAGGAATCCAACCTGGGCCCGGCATTAAAGTAGCTTCTCTGGATTGAAATACAGAGCAGAAAAGGCAGTCTTGGAGTGAGAGCTGCGTTCAGACTTTGAAGGCTGAGTCACGGCCCAAGGAAAGTTTCAACCAGTTGAGAAACAGTGTGCTCCAAGAGGGAGGAAAGGGGAAAAGGGGCCAGGGGAAAGAGGTCGCCTTGTTCGAATCTGCCCAAGTCTTACGGTTGTTAGTTTCCTGCAGTGTTTGCGTTCCCGGGACTCGTCAGGCAGACGTCCCGGGAGCAGCACAGGATAACCGGGACTGGCCACGGGGCAGCGGGCAAGGGGGGCAAGGGCGGGGGGCGGACTGACGGGTGCGGGAGGCGGGGAGGGAGGAGAAGTGACGCCGCACCACAGGCTCGGGGCATGAACACAGCCCTGGGACAGCCCTGCGCCTCCCTCCCCCTTCGGCTGCTTTGGCGAAGTTGCTTCTCTTTGCTGCTAGCGGTGAGTGCGCGGGGCTGGAGTCGCGAGTGAGCCTCTCCCGGGCGCACACTTGGCCCAGAGCGCATCCGACCGTGAGGCGAACCCCAGCCCCATCGTGTACTGAGACTGCCAGTCCAGACGGGAAAGAGGGAAAGAGAGAGCAAAGACGACGCAACAGCGGGCTTCGGGAATTGACTGCGTGTGTCTGTGTGTGTATCTTAGGGAGTATGATCTTGGTTGGAGAGCGTGACTATGGCTCTGTGAGTGGGCTAACCTGAGTGTTAGGGGGAGTGTCGCTGTTAGGGTGTGTGCTCGTGTATATTAGTGTTGATCTCTCTGTTAGGGTGAGAGTGTGCTAAGTTGAGTGTGTTAGGGTGAATGTGGGTGTGTGTTAGTGTAACTGTGTTAACCTGTGTGTGTATGCTAAAGTATGTTGGTGTACTATTCTGAAGGTGTTAGTGTTGGTGTGTGGTGATGTGTGTCTCTTAGGAGGTTCGTGTGTGTTATCGTCGGTCTGAGTTTGTGTAGATCAGTGGGAGTCTTGCTAGTGTGTTGATGTGGGGGATACTTTGTGCCAGCATGTTAGTGTGAGATTGTGTGTGTGAATGTGTGGGTCTAAGTGAATAAGTTCGTGTGTGTGTGTGTGTGTGTGTGTGTGTGTGTGTGTGTGTACACCGAGCCCGAGGCCTCAGGGCCTGGGTGCAGGGGGCGGGGAGCCAGAGCGGGGAGCCCCCCCTCCGAGCCTGAGTAGAGTCGGAGCCGGCCTGGGGCGGGAGGCTGGGGGGCCGCGGGCAGGGCGGGAGCCAGCTGGCCGCGAGGCTGGGGGGCCGCGGGAGGGGCCGCGCCCCTCTGCGGCTGGCAGCTCGGGGGGCCCGGGCCGCGGCGCCAGGCCCGTCCCGCAGCGGCGGCATGGCCGCGGGCAGCATCACCACGTTGCCGGCTCTGTCTGGGGATGGAGGCAGCGGGGGCGCCTTTCCCCCGGGCAACTTCAAGGACCCCAAGCGGCTGTACTGCAAGAACGGGGGCTTCTTCTTGCGCATCCATCCCGATGGTCATGTGGACGGCATCCGCGAGAAGAGCGACCCGCATAGTGAGTGCTGTCCTATGCCCCTACCCCTTGCATGCCCTGCCTTTCGCCCTTTTCCCGCTCTCCAACACACTCCGAGACTCCAGGGATTCCGAGCTTTAAGAAAGCTCAGAGACCTGTAGTCTCCATCCCCTTCTTCTTGTAAGAGCGGTAAACTGAGGCCAGGGAGGGAACAAAGCTTGCCTAAGCTGTCATCTAGTAAGGGAGGACGACCTGATTTGGAATCCTGGAAGTCAGACTCCAAGTTCAGTGCTTTTCTGCTCCTCCATCCTTCCTCCCCTACTTTTCTTGTTTACATGGTCACCCTCCCCCCGCCCAATTTTCTTTCCTTCGTTAATTACTTCTCCAACCATTCTCCATTTCACTTTTCTCCAGAGCGATATGTGGTTTATTTCCTCCCAGATCTTCTGGTTTTCAGGTTTACCACCTCCTTCCGCACGGGTGGCTGGGTTAGACTCCCCCTTCTGCTTTGCGGTGTGTACCAGTTTCCCTTGGTAAACCAGTTTCCCAAGTCCCTAGAGCCTTGGGCTAACTAACTTAGCTAACCTCAGCCTCCTAGAGACCACTTCTGAGGAGTCTACCTGCTGCATTTAGGAATGTTCCCAACTGATTATGACTCTAGGGAAGGGGGAAGCCTCCTACTGCATCTTACTATCTCTCTTGGGTAGTCGACTTCCCAAGCACATCTAAGTTTACCAGCTTTCAAAGAAAGGAAGACAATAATATTTTCTTCACTGGAAAAATACTTTCATAGACATTGGCTTTTAAATTCAGGGTCTGAGCAACGTTGAAGCCTTAAGGAGCCGGCAGCCTTGCTTTGGTCCCTGTACAATTGATTTTCTGTTTCGAAGACAGAGCAAGTTGACGCTGACTCCTAGCCCTGTCTTTTCTGAATTGTTGAAAGCTGAAAGAATTGGGGGGAGGGCGATGGACTGTGTTCATAAGGTGCAGCAAAACATGAAGTGTTTTTGGTTCTTTAAAAAGAACAACCAACCATCTGGCAGAAAATTCCAACGGATAACGTTAGTCTAAGGAGAGAAAGGAGAAGAAAAATGTGACACTGCTTCTGGTATTGATGTCGTTCAGTCCTGGCCCTGTATACAGTTTTCTTTGCAAAGATACGGAGTGGTTTGCTCTGTTCTTCTCCAGTAGAGTAAGGCAGACAGAGGTTAAGTGACTTGCCTTGCCACGGTTGCATAGCTAGAAAATGTCTAAGGCGGGGGGAGGGGGTGGGGTGGGGGTGGGGGGTGTTGAACTCAGGTCTTTCTGACTTCAGATCCAGGGCACTATCCACTGAACCATCTAGCTGCTTTCTGGTATTCCTGAGAGGTGGGGGGGGGGGGCGTTGAGATCACTATATAAGGTCTGTTGATACTGAATTGTTAGCTAGAGATCCTGCTATTCCTATGAATATCTCATTTTTTTTGTTTTTGGTAATGATAGAAAAACCAAACATATTACCTACGTTACCACATTATTGGACATCAGAAATAAACTTTTCTTTCTTTTGTATTTTTTATTTTATCCATATGATACCTCCTCCATTGCTACTAATGCCAAGTTGGCTGTAATTTACATCTTAGAGAGCTGTCTGGAGTATTGAGAGGTTAAGTAGCTCTGGCCCCTTTCCGCCTCCCCCCTCCCCCCTCCCCACCATCCTCTAAAGCTCTTCTTACTTTTTTTTTCTTTTCTTTTCTTTTTTTTTGGAGTGGGTGAGGCAGGGCAATTGGGGTTAAGTGACTTGCCCAAGGTCACACATCTAGTAAGTATGTCAAGTGTTTGAGGTCAAATTTGAACTCAGGTCCTCTTGACTCCAGGGCCAGCACTCTACTCATTGAGCCACCTAGCTGCCCCACCTCTTCAATTTCAAACTGGAAGAAATCTCAGGGGGCATCTAGTCCCCATTCCCTTCTTTTTGTAAGATAAGTAAACTGAGGACAGGGAAGGAACAAAACTTGCTTAAGATTGTAGCTGGTCAGTAGCATGACTTGGATTTAAACCCCCACACTGACTCTAAATCCGATATTTTTCTGTATTGATCACAAAGACTTGAATTCAGGTCTTCATGACTGCAAAGCTGGCCCTCTATCCAGTAAACGGCATTGTCTTTTATGCCACATAGGCTTTCATTAGTATTTGCTCCCCAAAAAGATTTCTGTTTTGGCTCCTTTTCTGGAAGGAAATTCTAGCAATGTGAGAAGTCTGCTTCCCTCTTGGTATCTGAAGAGGCCTTTAAGGGTGAAGAGACTCCTGACTGGGTGATGCCAACATCTATGGAAGGATTAAGAGAGCTGGCTCTGGATTAAAGCCTTACCTCTGGCACTAATTGGTCGCCTTTGGACAAGCTACTTAATGGCCTTGGCTCTAAAAGGTTGAAAATGAGGGGTTGGACTTCAAGGTCCCATGCGCCTCTGTTCTCTGATCCCATGATCCTGCTAGGAACGCTGAGCTATGATGTATTTAAGGAAAAGGACTCTTCTCAGTGAGATCTATATTACTTCCAAAATTATAGCAAAAAAAATTTAAGTACAAATGTTTTATACGTAGCTTTGCAGGTTCATTCAAAAAAATCTTTCTGATCTCTCAAAATTTTTACCACCTTTCCACCAGCCCTTTCTACTTTAACGAAAGGGATAGAAATGGTGCATGTAGTATAAGCTTGGAAGTCTGCTAATTCCTTACTGCTGTGATGTGGTTCAATTCATCTTGGTCAAGTATTTGTTGATAAAAGAATAAGATGCTAGGACTACAGGTCCCATCCTAGCATGGGATGTTTAGCTTGGTTTTCTTCTACACAAGATGCGCTAGCCAGCTGTTTAACAAAAGCATGACATTTATCAGAAAGGGTGACTAGGTGGGAGTATGGAGGGTTCAGTGCCTACTCATCACCACTGCTAGAAAGAACTCCAAACTTTTATCTGATGTGATTTGTGGTGGGCCGATACCTTCATTTGTCCTTAAGAAGGACAGAACTTTCCTCCTTGAGATTCGTGAGAGTCATACTCTTCCCAGATATTGAACTGGAGAGATAAAGCTGACCCAGCCAGACCACTTGTCCCCTTCCTAGCCTATAAAAAAGGCCTTGTTGAATATCTCTGGTCAGCTTGACCAATTTGATGCTCAGTGATGATATAGTTAACATTAAGAACATATTTGCTTCCTAGTACTATATTGATCATTCAACAAACATTTATTGAGTTCCTAACAGCAGCCTGGCATTGTACTAGCCTTGGGGTACAAATGCAAAAATGAGACAGCCCTTGGCCCAAGGCTATTGATGACATCCAGATAAGGTATGGCACACATCAGGAAGTGGTGGCCAGGAAAGGGAGCTTTGATCCAGACAGGCACAGGGATGGTGAGTGCAGTGGTTATCACACCCTTTCTAGTAGCAATGGTAATATTTATTTGATTAGTGTTCCTTGAGCAAGAAGTAGAAAGTAAGGCCGGAAAGGCTAGGCATGCAATGGCAGGCCACCTGGGTGATCTGATTGTGCTAGCAAAACCTTGGTGAACGCCTAGATGGGATGAAGCATGGTCAGGGGCTGGCTAAATATTGAGGGCCAAGGTGGGGTTTGACTCCCTCACCCTCCAGTTTTAGGCAGCTAAGTCCCTGGGAGAATCCCAAAGTTGAATGGAATGACACCCAAGGGTGGGCAGTGGGGGGCAAGATCTCTACAGGGCTGGGTCAGAAGGTACCAGCTGTAGCTGGTGAGAAGTGGGTAGCAGCAGGGCTGAAGGCAAGAGACTGGTGATAGCTTGGTCCTGGAGCCTTGGTAGATATGATATTTTTATTGTCAGCAATGACACATAACCATTGGACAGCCCATAAACTGCGTTGGTTTCCTTGACACATCAAGGGAAAGTAAAGAAGGCATTTAGAGCAGTCCCTGCATTGTGAATTTATGAGAGGCCGTGGTTGCATGCTATGGTCAGGCCTGAGTAGATGATCTGCATCAGACTTCCTGGGGTCAAGGTCACAGATCCACGTGAGCATATTGACTGCTCTTCTTTGATCGTGGATCTTGAGCAAGAGGGAAGGGCCCTCTCTGCTCATGTAGTTCACCTTCCTCATTGCATAGATGAACACATTGTAGATGGAGAAAGGCCAAGTGACCTTCCCCAGATCACTGGCAAAGTGGTAGAGCTGAGATTTGAGACTAGCTCCTCTGACTTCCCACCCAGTGGCCCTTCCTGATGCACATGTGGTCATGTGGAAGAGAAATTAAACTCGGTTTTGCTTGGCCCTAGAGGGCAGACCAGTGAGGAGAAATTGTCCAGAGGCAAATAAAAGCTTGACAACTGGAGGAAAACCAGCTTCCCAACAATGAGAGCCAGCCCAGGAGTGGAATGTTATAGGAAGACTTCCTTCTCAACTGAGGTTAGACTGGATGGCCACCAAGGTCTTCACCAGCTCTGAAATTATCCAAGTCTTGGTACTTCTGGGATTCTCATGTCAACCAGATAGGACAGGTAATGCCAGAGGCAGTCCTTATCTTTATATGAGCATGGGATTTAGAGTGGGAGCCCCTTAGAAACCATGTAATCCAACCCCTTCATTTTTCAGTTGTGGAAGTTGAGACATTGGGAGGGAAGGATAAGGATAGCACAGGGCCCAAAGGGTGGAGGAAGGCAAAGATGGGTAACTTGGGAAAGTCCTAATAAACACAAACGCCATGAACTTCACTTTCAGAGCTTTGTCCAGGGCCAACTCAGCTTGGCCGTGGATAATCCAATGAGCTCTTTCCTCTCTGGGATCAGGTCCCAGCACTTTCCTCTGAGGCCTCCAGAAAACCTGGCAGGTTGACTCGTGAAGGCCGCAATGAGGTTATTAAGAGGGCTTGCCAAATCCAGGTTATTTCTCTGAGTATAACAGTCTGCTTTTATTTTCGCCTTTCCTACGTGGTCTGCATGACAGCCAGGTGAAGTAGCTTATGCTGGTGTTATTTACATCCTTTTTTGGCACAGATGAAGAAACTGAATCTCAAACAGTCAGTCAGTGAACATTTAAGAAACACTTGCTACATACCAGGGACTGTGCAAAGTCCCGAGGATTTGAAGAAAGGCAAAAACACAATGTCAAGAAAAACGCTTTTCTGAAGATGCAGAGTAGAGGAAGAAAGATAGGGAGAGAGGGAGAAAGAAAGAGAGAAGGGGAGAAATAGAGGGAGAGAGACGAAGAGTCAGAAAGAATGATTGGAGACAGAAATGGCGAGGAAGGAAGAAAGGGAGAGAAAGAGAGAAAAAAAGAGAGAGAGACAGACAGAGAGCATTTATTAAGTGCTTACTGTATGTTAGGCACTGTACTAAACACTGTGGAACAAGAAGCAAGCTAGTCCCTGCCCTCAAGGAGCTTGCTCTCTAGTGGGAGAAACAGAAGGTGGAAAGGGCAGGGGAGGAGGGAAGGGTACCAGGGTGGAAGAACGGTGGGTAGCCTGGTGTCCTATTTGAGAATGCAAAAGGCTTAGCCCTCTAAACTGGGAAGGGAAGAGGGATGGGGGTGTGTGAGCTAAGATTGGAGTCCTTGTTCCTAGAGGGGTAGGGTAGAGGTGGCCCAAGAGAGAGATCCTGTGGGGAGATTGCAGGAGGCCTTCTAGAAGAATGGGAGCTGTGGCCTCTCCTGTTCTGGAAGCACTCTTCCAAACACGCATGGGTTTTATTAACATAAAACATGAAC
>JAQQSZ010015343.1:0-11299 GCA_028646595.1 Phalanger gymnotis | reverse complement strand
GCCTGTCTCCTGGTCTCGTTGGCCCACGCCGCCCATGCTGGGCTCTGCTCTGCTCAGTTCCACTCCCCTCTGCTCCCAGCTTCTGTGCAGGATAGACCTTACCCAGAGACTATCCAGGCTGTCCTGGGCTAGAGCCCTGCTTCCTTTTCTGCTGCCCTGTGGGTTCTGCAGTTCTAGACTTGGTTCAAAGCCATTTTTTATAGGTTTTTAGAGAGACTTGGTGGGGAGCTCATGCTAGTCCCTACTTTCCAGCAGCCATCTTGCTGCTATAGATGTTGTATAGGCCCTTTTCCCTTTTTTAAATCTCTTTGGTATTGTTGTTCATTCTTCATACTCAAAGAGGATCAATGACATCACAATATTGGCATCAAGGTACAGTGTATTTAACCATGGCTGATCAGTCCAATAGAAGAGCACAAGACTCTACTATGGGTTAGGTACAAGTAGTCCATTTGACCATTTGGAATAGAGATTTCTCTAGATTTGCACATCTTGCATTTCCTTTGTGCTACTGTGGTTCTCTTTTGCTCATAGAGCACAGAACCTTCTTCGATGTGGGCATGCCATACAGGGCAGCCCTGTGCCAGCATCAACCATGATTTAACAGTCAATACTAAAGGTCTTCAGCGAAACCTTGAGAGTATCCTTGTACTGCTTCTTCTGACCACCATGTGAGTCCTTTCCCTGTGTGAGCTCTCCATTAAATAATCTTTTAGGTAAAGATGTGTTTCACATTTGGGCTACATGGCCAGCCCATCAATGTTGTACTCTCTGCAACAGAGTTTGAATGCTTGGCAGTTCAGCTCAAGAGACAACCTCAGTGTCTAGTACCTTATCTTGCCAGGTAAGCTTCAGAATCTTCCTGGAACAATTCAAATGGAAGCAGTTCAATTTTCTGGCATGGTGCTGGTAGATTGTCTGGGTTTCACCGGCATACAACAATGAAGTCAGCACAGCGGCTCTGTAGATCTTCAAGTTGGTAGGCAACCTATTAGCTCTTCTCTTCCACACTTTCTTTCAGAGCCTCCCAAACACTAAGCTGGCTCTGGCAATGCATGCATCAACCTCATAGTCTTTGTTGACATCCCTAGGAAGTATATGGACAAGGTAAATATTGCTGGGTCAAAGGGTCCCAGTTTCATAGCCCTTTGGACATACTTCCAAATTGCTCTCTGGAATGGTTGAATCAGTTCTCAACTCCACCGACAATCCATTAGTGTCCCAATTTTTCCACATCCCTTCCAACATTGTCATTTTCCCTTTCAGTCATATAAACCAATCTGACAGCTACGAGGTGGTATTTCAAAGTTGTTTGAATTTGCATTTCATTTCAGAGGCTTTTGACAAGGGTAAGGGGTGTAGAGAGAGGGGGAGAATTTGGACAACTCATTTAATTTCTCTAGTAAATAAAGGAATTGAACTAGATGGTCTCTAAGGTCCCTTTCAGCTAAAAATCTATAATTGTACAATCCTATAATCCTAAATCTGTCTCAGAAGGATTATGAAGTTTAAAGGCAGATCAGAACTTCACAATCACTTAGTTCAACTCCCTCCTGGATGAAACTAAAGCGCAGAGAAGGAAGCAGGCTTAGATAAACAGGATACAGAGGTAGAAATTTTTCAGAATTGTCTTGAATCGTTGTGTTTCTGAGAATAGCCAAATCATTCACAATTGATCATCATACAGTATTATTGTTACCGTGTGCAATATTCTCCTGGTTCTGCTCACTTTACTTTGCATCAGTTCATATATTTTTCTGAAACCATCCCGCCTATGATTTCTTAGAGCACAATAGTATACTATCACAACCATACACCACAAGTTGTTCAGCCATTCCCCAATTGATGGGCATCTACAGTAGGATAGAAAATAGATAAATGGGCTTAGATAAAATAGGATAGAAAAATTAGATAAACAGGTTTAGATAAAATGGGCTTAGAGAGAGCAAGCAGCACTGCTGCAGAAGCTTGAGGTATAGAGAAAAGAATGCTGCTCTTGGTGTCAGTAACCAAGTCCCAGCTCTGACCCTTGCTCACCATCTAAGTTCTCTCTGAATTTCAATTTCTTCATCTATAACTGTCTAAGCCAAATAAATTTAGAGCAACTATGTGGTACAGTGGCTAGACCCCCAGATTTGAAGTCAGGCAGACCTGAGTTCAAATCTAACCTGTATGAGCCTGGGTAAGTCACTTACCTCTGTTTGCCTCATTTTCCTTAGTTATAAAATGGGGGTGATAATAGCACCGGCCTTGCAAGGCTGTTGTGAGAATCAAATGAGATATTAAGTATAAAGCACTTAGCTCAATGCCTGGCACATAGTAAGTGCTAAATCATATTAGCTATAGTTGAATTGAAAAGAGGCAATACTCCTTCTCATGAGGTCATTGTGAACAAAGGGCCTGACTAACTTTAAAGCCTGGAGAAGAGCATCTAGGCAGTATAGTAGATAGAGTGCTGGGACTGGAGTCAAGAAGACCTGAGTTCAAATCCAGCCTCAGACAATTACTAGCTGTGTAACCCTGGGCAATTCACTTAATGCTGTTTGCCTCAGTTTCCTCATCTGTAAAATAAGTTGGAGAAGGAAATGGAAAACACTCAAGTATCTTTGCTAAAAAAAAATAAAAGAAAGAAAAAATCAAAATGGGGCTATGAAGAATCTTACACAACTGAAACAATTCCACAAATAATCCAGACACACTGGCCTTCTCTTGCAGTTTCTCGATGATGACATTCTGTCTCTCATCTCTGAGCATTTGCACTGGCTGTGCCTCATGCCTGGAATGCCTTGCCCTCTCACCTTTGCTTCTTGGTTTCCTGGTTTTCTTCAAGACTAAGCTGACAAGTCCCACCTTCTATGAGAAGTTTTTCCCAACCCACTCCCCTAGCCCCTTCTCAGGTTCTAGTGTCTCACCCTTTCAATGACCTCTTATCAACTTTGTATCTCTCTTATAGGAAGCCAGTTATTTGTGTGTTGTTTCTCCCAGGTGAACTTGAACCTCTCGACTGTTTTTGCCCTTTTTGTATCTTCAGGTCTTGGCACAGTGCCTGGCACATAGTAGATGATACTACGTATTGACCAAGAACACTTTACCCTACTTCCTTTGTTCTTTAAATCAGAGTAACTTCTTGCCTCTTTTATAAACTACTTTTATGTTGCTCCTTCAGGAACAGGGTAACCAGCCCCCTTGGGTGGCATGTGTCTGATTAGAAACTTGAGAGTTTTCCTGTGAGGTGGGGGAGAGGAAGGCCCAGTGAAGCCACATTTCTGCAAAAGGTTGTGAAATAAGTTCATTTGGGATGTGAAGCCTAGACCTTCTCCAGGACACTTAAAAAATACAATTCCCAGAGACCTCTACTGATTGTCTCTGGGCAACGCAAGATGAATACGTATGTGGCAGGTGGGTGAGGTTTCACTAAGCATCTGGGGATGAGCTCCCAGGGTACCTAGGGTGATGATACTAAAAGAAGAGATGGGATGCAGAACAGAAGAATGGCAGTAGTGGCTGGCAACATGGCAGAGAAATCAGCTGTGCTCCAATCATGCCAAAGGCTAGCTACACTTGTCAGGTTCTGCTCAGTTCTGACAGCCTAGCTCTTCACTGCAACATCAGAGACTTAGAGCTAGAAGGGCCGGTAGAAGTCCTAGGCTAAACCACTTCTCCTCATTTTGCAGAATTATAAAACTGAAGTTACATAACATATATATTATATAATTTATATAATGTATATTTATATAATTTACATATTTATATAATTTATATAATTTATATAATGTGTAAAGAGAGGTTAAATGAGTTTGGTGACTTGCCAAAGATCCCATAGATAGCAAGGGGCAGAGTTGGGACTTGGAGTCATGTCCTTTGAGTCTAAAACCACTGTGGTTCCCACTGCACTCCTCTGCCTCCTCAAACAATGTGATTCCTGAATATCCTTACTGTGACAGGGATGCTTTCTGCTTTCCTACTTGAAAAATTCCATACTTTCCATATGAGGGCATATACCTTTGTGATCTGGAAGATTTGGATGAGTCCACCTTGCCTTTCCAGTCTTATCTCCTACTCTTTTTTCCTGATCACATTAGGATAACAGTTCTATCATTTTATCCCCATAGTTGGCCTGGGATGAAAGTAGAGCAGAAATTATTAGAGGCAGCTGGGTGATCCAGTGGTTAGAGCACTTGGCCTGGAGTCAGGAAGAACTGAGCTCAGGGTCACATAGGTAGTGAGTGTCTGGGGTCAAATTTGAGCTCGGGTCATTCCTGTGTCATTCAATTGCTGTCTGCCTCTATTTTCTCAAATTTCCCAAAATAGGGATATAATACCTACCTCCCGGGGTTGAAGGATCAAGTGAGATAATATTTGTAAAGCATATAGCACAGTGCTTGGGACATAGTGGGTGCCTAACAAATGTTTGTTTCCTTCCTTGTTATTTGACAAAGATGCCAAGTCAATTACTGTAGAAGATTTTTTTTGAAATAACCTACGACAAAGTCTCTGTCCCCAAGGAATTTAAAATCAGTCAGGAGACATACACAGAGTAGTCAAGTGATAGCTCACAGTCACATAATAGGTTAATGATGGTGTTGGAATGGGATGAAATCATAGATTAGGAAGAGACAGCGGGGATGATACAACCCAATCCTCCATTTTGGAGAGGAAGACATGGAGGTCTAAATAAGTTGTGTCTTATATGCAGAGACAGCCCCAAAGGACTTATGATGGAGAGGGCTATCTACATCCAGAGAAAGAACTACAAAGTATGAATGCAAATCGAGGCACACTTCATTCTCGCCTTTTTTCCTCTCCACTTTTTTTTTCTTCTCTCTTTTGTATTTGTTGTTGGGTTGTGCTTTTTTTTTTTGGTTCTGTTTCGCCTTTCTCATGAGTCATGAGAAAATGTATAAATTAATTCAATGCCTAGTTATACCTGGAAGTTATATGGGACGCCATGCCTTCTTGGGGGGGAGGGGGAGGGAGGGAAGAAAATCTGAAACCCAAAATTATGTAGAACTGTATGTTGCAATCTAAAAATAAAAAAAAAAAATTAAAAAAAAAAGAAAATAAAAATCCCTAAAAATAAATAAATAAATAAATAAATAAATAAATAAGTTGTGTCTTGTCCCAAAATACCCAGCTAGTTAGTAGTCAATACTAGAGCAAGGATTACTCCCAGGTCAATGCCCTTTCCACTACCAAAATGGAGCCACAAAATGTTAGAAGAGGAAAAGACTCTAGGGATTATGTGATCATCTTGGTTGTTCAGCTGTGTCCTACTCTTCATGACCCCATTTGGAGTTTTCTTGGCAGAGATACTGGAATGGTTTGCCATTTCCTTCTCCAGCTCATTTTACAGACAAGGAAACTGAGACAAACAGGGTTAAATGACTTGCCTAGGGTCAAACAGCTAGTAAGTGTCCGAGGCTGGATTTGAACTCGGGTCTTCCTGACTGCAGGCCAGGCACTCCATCCACTATACCACCTAGCTGTCCCAGAGTCATAATCAGAGTGAGACAATTAGACTGCTCCAAGACACCTGAATTTAAAGGGCAATAAATGTAAATGAGGCTAACATCATTTGAAGTCCTTCCACGGAATAGAGACAAAACAGTTTACAATCTAGTAACCAAGAATGATTACTTAAAGTAGGAAGCAACCAGATGGTGAACTTGGTTGGACTCCTCCCAGGCCCATCTTCTTTCTCCAATCCCTGTCTAGTTGTCAACAAATAACCTGAGGTTTCTGTATCCCTTGACAAAGCAGAGTCCTTCAGCCCCCTCTCCTCTTCCTCTCTGCCCCCAGATTAGCACATGTTTCCTCTCTTCCCTTGGAGTAGTTTGTAGTACTTGCCCCAGGCATAAAAATTTTCTAGCCATGGCTCTGCTGTGCTCTCACTATTTCATTCACTTTCACTCTCCTTACACTCATTGAATCCTCTCTTCTGAACCTGCTTTTATCCATTTTTCCCCAATCTTTCTCCATCATACACATCAAATCCCTCTCTTGTGGAGACCACTTATTCACATCCCTGTTCTCTCCGTGCAACACTGACTTGGTCATTTTGACTTGAAATGAGCAGTATCATTTATCATTTCATTTCATTCATCATTTCCTGTCTCACCATACCAAGACTGCTCTCTGTGAGCCAGTGCCAGCCCTGGGAATCTTTTCTGACACCCTGAACATTTATATAGATGGTTTTTCCCTCCTTTCCAGCATCCTCAACTTCTGGCACCCCCCCATTTAAATTGGCATTGCCAAGACGGATGCTACAGCTTACTCTCAACCATGCATATATACTGCCTATTAATCCATTGCCTTAATCCCTGATGAGGCAAGAGGGCCTGCACAAAAGGGATTCCACTGGGTCTTTCCACTCCTTTTGCCCATCCAACTCCTTCCAAGCATGAAAAGAGTACTGGACTTGCAGTCTGGAGAAACCTAGGCTAGAATTCCTTCTCTGATACTTACCAGCTCTAAGACCCTTGGCAGGCTATGTAACTTCTCAGATACATAGGTTCTTCATGTGTAAAATGCAGGGAATCAGAATCTGCAAAAGAACGGTTGTAGGGATCAAAAGAAATAAGTGTATAAAGCAACATGTGAACATTAAAGCCTACATAAATGTCATCTGTTGTTGTAACTCATCCTTTGAAAGCCAAGGCAAGGCTCACCTCACTCCAAGGGTTATTAATGGGTAGCTCCAACCATCAGTGAACTCTCCCTTCTATGACCAAGAGCACTTAACAATTATGCCATCCAGTTCAGAATTTGAATACCTGCTACTTCATATTAGTGTTTACCCCAATCCTGTCTCTCCAGTGAACAAAACTTCTCAAGAGCCAATTATCTTTTTTAATATAAATTTATTTTTTTTTTTTTGGGTTTCAACATTTACTTCTACAAGATTTTGAATTCCAAATTTTTTCCCCATTTCTCCTTCCCTCCCCCCCAGGAAAATGCGTGCATTTTGATTACCCCTTTCTCCAATCTGTCCTCCCTTCTATTACTCCCCTCCCCCTGTTCTTATCTCCTTCCCTTCTATTTTCCTATAGGGTAAGATAGATTTCTATACCCCATTTCCTGTATATCTTATTTCCCAGTTGCATGTAAAAATAATTTTTTAACATTCATTTTTAAAGCCTTGAGTTTCACATTCTCGCCTTTTTCCCTCCCACCCCACCTCATTGAGGAAACAAGCAATTAAATATATGTTATGTATTTGTGGTCATGCAAAATGCTTCCATACTAGTCATGTTGTGAAAGACTAACTATATTATCCTGTATCTTGTCCCACTCTCCATTTATTCTATTCTCACCTTTGCCCTGTCCCTCAACAAAAGTGTGTGCTTTGGATTGCCCCTTCCCCCAATCTGCCATCCCTTCTATTTTCTCCCCTCTCTTATCCCCTTTCCCCCTGCTTTCCTATAGGGTAAGATAGATTTCCATACTCAGTTGAGTGTGTATATTATTGCCTCCTTAAGCCAAATCCGATGAGAGTAAGGCTCATTTATTCCCTCTCACCTCTCCCTTCTTCCCTTCCATTGTAAAAGCTTTTTCTTGCCTCTTTTATGTGAGATGGTTTACTACATTCTACCCCTCCCTTTGTCTTTCTCCCAGAACATTCCTCTCTATTCTTAATTTTATTTTGTGGTTATCATCCCTTCATACTCAGCTTACCCTGTGCCCTCTATCTACACATGTACACATATATATATACACATATGTACATATAGATATATATACGCATACACATATATATATACCCATACATACATACACATGCACACACATATACATGATAGATATATAGACAGACAGATAGATAGATAGATAGATAGATAGATAGATAGATAGATAGATAGATAGACAGATTCCCTCTAACTATCCTAATACTGAGAAAGATCTCTTGAGTTACAATTATAATCTTTCCATGTAGGAATGTAAACAGTTCAACTTTAATAAGTTCCTTATGATTTCTCTTTCTTGTTTACCTTTTCATGCTTCTCTTGATTCTTGTAATTGAAAGTCAGATTTTCTATTCAGCTCTAGTCTTTTCAACAAGAATGCTTGGAAGTCCTCTAATTCATTGAAATTCCATTTTTTCCTCTGAAATGTTACACTAAGTTTTGCTGGGTAGGTGATTCTTGGTTTTAATCCTATCTCCTTTGACTTCTGGAATTCATATTACAAGCCCTCCAATCTCTTAGTGTAGAAGCTGTTAGATCTTACATTATCCTAACTGTGTTTACATAATACTTGAATTGTTTCTTTCTGGCCACTTGTAATATTTTCTCCTTGACCTGGGAACTCTAGAATTTGGCTACAACGTCTATCATCCCCCGCCCCATCCCCTTCCCTCCTACTTTCCTGTATGATAACATAGATTTTCATACCCAAATGAGTGTGTATGTTATGACCTCCTTAAGCCAAATCCAATGAGAGTAAGGTTCACAAACTCCCTCTCATCTTCTCCTTCTTCCCTTCCATTTTAAAAGCTTTTTCTTGACTTTTTATGCCTCTTTTATGCTTATCTCTTTATTGGAGATAATTTACCCCATTCTACCTCTCCCTTTCTCCTTCTCCCAATACATTCCTCTCTCACCGCTTAATTTTATTTTTTAGATATTATCCCTTCATATTCAACTCACAACTGTGCCCATTGTCTGTCTATCTGTCTATATATATGTATTCCCTCCAACTACCCTAATACTGAGAAAGGTCTCATGAATTACAAATGTCATCTTTCCACGTAGGAATGTAAAAAAAATCAACTGGCTGTTTGTAATATTTTCTCCTTGACCTAGAAACTCGGAATTTGGCTACAATATTCCTGGGAGTTTTCCTTTTGGGATCTCTTTCAGGAGGTGATTGGTGGATTCTTTCCATTGCTATTTTACCCACTGGTTCTAGAATATCAAGAAGTTTTCCCTGATAATTTCTTGAATGATGATGTCTAGCTTCTTTTTTTATTATGGTTTTCAGGTAGTCCATTAATTTTTAGATTATCTCTCCTGAATCTATTTTCTGGGTCAGTTGTTTTTCCAATGAGATATTTCACATTGTCTTCTATTTTTCCATTCTTTTGGTTTTATTTTATAATTTTTTGATTTCTCATAAAGTCATTAGCTTCCATTTGCTCCATTTTAATTTTTAAGGAATTATTTTCATAAGTGAACTTTTGGACCTCTTTTACCATTTGGCCAATCCTGCCTTTCAAGGCATTCTTCTCCTCATTGGCTTTTTGGACTGCTTTTGCCATTTGGGTGAGTCTATTTTTTAAGGTGTTATTTTCTTCAATATTTTTGAAAGGGTCTCCTTTAGCAAGCTGTTGACTTGTTTTTCATGATTTTCTTGCATCTCTCTCATTTCTCTTCCCAATTTTTCCTCTACTTCTCTTACTTGATTTTCAAAATCTTTTTTGAGCTCTTCCAGGCCTTAGACCAATTCATATTTTTCTTGGAGGCTTTTGATGTAGGATCTTTGACTTTGTTGTCTTCCTCTGGCTGCATGTCTTGATCTTAGTCATCAGTAAGTATGTAAGAAAACATCTTTTCATCAAGAAAATAACCTTCTATAGTCTTACTCTTTTTCCACTGTTTGGTCATTTTCCCAGCCAATAATTTGATTTTTGAGCTCTTTGTTAAGTAGAGGGTATACTGCCCCAAGTTTCAGGGGTTTTGTTGAGCTGTTTTCAGAGATTTCTCTAGGGTCCTGTAAATTCTCAGTTCCTCCAAAGTATTATGATCAAAAGAGAGGTGTTGGCCTGTGCTCTGGTCTGCGAGCAGCCACAAGCACTCTTTTCTGCCTTGGAACTGCAAGGCGGGTTCCCTCTCCACAGCTGCCACTACTTCTGCCACACCAGCACTCCACCTCACCCCAGGACCACCACCCAGGACTGCCAGCCAGATCAAATACTAGGTTCTCTCACCATCTGTAGGCTGAGAGCTCCAGAAGCAGCAGCCACTAAGGCAGTAGCTGCCACTGCCCCAGGGCTGGGGCTGGGGCTAGACCACAGCTCCCCCTCTCACACAGGTGATAATTTTCCCACTGACCTTTGAGGCTGTCTTTGATATTTGTGGGTTCAGAAGTCTGGAAACCACCACAGCAGCCAATGGTTTAGTGCCCTGAGGCCTGCTCTAGTCCCATCAGCACAACCTGGCTGGGCTATGCTCTGCTCCAAGTATGGTGTGGTAGATCCTTCCTGTCAACCTTCCAGATTGTCTTGGGCTGGAAATCTCCTTCACTCTGTCATTTTGTGGCTTCTGCTGCTCTAGAAGTTGTTTACAGTCATTTTTACAGGTATTTTGAGGGGTGTAAGGGGAGAGCTGAATCAGGTGCATGCTTCTACTCTACCATCTTGGCTGCAGCCCAAGACCATTATTTTAAAGGCAGTTGGTGGCAAAGTGAATGGACTGCTGGGCCTTGTGTCAGGAAGTTCATTTCATTCTAATTCTATCCAACTCTTTGTGATACCTTTTGGGGTTTTCTTGGCAAAGATACTGGAATGGTTTGTCATTTCCTTCTCTAGTTCATTTGACAAATGAGAAAACTCAGGCAAACAGGGTTAAGTGACTTGCCCAAGATTTTAACTCAGGAATATGAGTCTTCCTCAAAGAGCTTAACTTCTATATATTGGTCATTCGGTAAATATTTGTTGACTCAAATGAGATAGAAGAAAGCACTTTTTCCATTTAATCAACTTTTTATATTCTGGGAGACTGATTGGGAGAAGTCCACCCACTCCCAAGTCATAAGCATCACCTAGTTTCCTAGTAGCTATGGTCCCCAACAGGAATTTCCCAAAGGTACTAGAATATTCAGTGTGGCTTCCAAAACAGATGAGGTATAAGCGGTAAATCATAGAAGATTAACTTGGCAAAGCGTTTTTTCTCCATTGTGTTGCAGCTGTTCATATTTCCTGTAGCAATGAAGACAGATTCCCAGTTGCCTCTTGCCTGGATGACTCAGCACAACCACAAGGGGGTGGGAGGCAGGGGGCTAGGAAAAAGGCATATGGCTGCAACAAATCTTACGTTTTAGAGAAAGCAGCAAGCCAAAGTCCTTTGTTTCCTTATGCCTGCCTTGCATCCTCTCTGTTGTCTCTCCCTGCTATTTACAAACTCACTCGGATCACCCCCTTTCTAAACAAACAAACACACGACAATCTTTGCTTGATCCTAACTTCCCCTCGAGATACTGTCTCGAAGTGTGCTGGAAAACGTTTAACACCTGGCTGTTTAGGAAAAATAATGTACATACAACACACTTTTAAATTTAATCTTCATTATTAAGATTTTCT
>JAQQSZ010015342.1:0-11299 GCA_028646595.1 Phalanger gymnotis | reverse complement strand
TATTGGATCTATTTTGTCCAAAGTCTTTGGCCTTGTTTGCTGGCTAATTTCCTAGGCCTAAATTGTAAACTTCCTGGGTGTTCTTGTCCCCTAGTAATATCCATGGCCATGGCTTTGGTGCCTCAGCTTTGGTACTGGCTCATAGGTAGCTAGGTGGCAAAGTTCTGCACCTGAGGTCAGGAAGACTCAACTTCCTGAATTCAAATCTGACCTCAGACACTTGCTAGCTGTGTGTCCCTGGGTAAGTCACTTATTAACCCTGTTTTCCTCAGTTTCCTCATCTGTAAAATGAGCTGGAGAAAGAAATGGCATCTAGTTGCCAAGAAAACCCCAAATGGGGTCATGAAGAGGCTTCCATACCCCTGCACCCTAAGTAATACTGTTTAGCCCCAAACAAGCCCAGGTTCCAGAAATACAGGTTACTAATATTCCATCAGTCACTGGATTGTAATGCTCAACATTCTGGCATTTTTATTTGCCTATTATTATCCTTTTTATGAATTAAGATCTTGTTATAGCAGACTTAGAAAAAACAAAATATAACAAGTAAACGAACAGAAGTTTGGGTTTATACTCTAACTAGCAGGTTTAAGGGAGATGAGGAATTATAAAAATGCAGATTCCTCTTTAAAATAGGAAAAGGGTAGGACTGACTTCGTTGAAAACAAGTACTCTCAGCTACTGGTCACCATGGTAATGGAGATAAAGCCTAGTCCTAATTAGAGGGAAAATGTCATAGGTTTAGACTAGTCAAGGAAAGAAACCTCTCCCTGAAGCCCACCCCTCTTTCTATTTCCCTCACTTCCACACACATCTTCCCTTCCCTAAGTAATAGGCAGTGTGACAGTGGATAGAGTATTACTTGGAGTGAGGAAAACTGTATTTGAATCCTGCCTTGGATACTTGAGATAATGGATGATCAATCTACTTAACCACTGAAAGCCTCTGTTTCCTCATCTGTAAAATAATTAATGCTCCTGCTACCTGCCTCATAAGGTTATTGTGAGGAAAGCACTTTCCAAACCCTCAGCACTTCCTCTCTCCTCATTCACTTCCCATTCCCTGGTAATCTGGCTTCCAGCCTCACTATTCAACTGAAATTGGTCTTACCAAAGTTACCAATGATATCATAACTTCTGAATTCAGTGCCCTTTTCTCAATCTCCATCCACTTTGACCTCTGATGCATTTGATTCTGTTGATTATCCTTTCCTTTTGGATGCCCTCCCCTCTCTAAGGGACCTCTTTTCATGACAAAGATAACTTCCAGATGGATATATTCAGACCTAGTCCCTCTCCTTGAGCTTGAATTCAGTGTTGCTAATGTCATACTGGATGTTTTGAACTAGATGAACTGTAAATATCTCAAAATCAACATCTAGAAAAGAACTTATTTTTCTCCTCAAACCCACCTCTCTTCCTAACTTCTCAATTTTTTCAAGTGTACCTTGACTATTTCACTTTTGTCTTTGTATTTCCAATACCTGACAGTGCTTCACACAAATTGGGTGTTTAATTAATGCTTTTTAAATGATTAATTCAAACAGTAGAGTCAAGGAGAGATATACTTCAGGTAAGGTCATCTTCCCTTGACCTTGCAAGACTATTTCAAATAAAAGTATTAGCTAAACCAAGATAACTGTTTAATTAAAAACGTGATACCTTGAAAGCCCAGGTGAGAGGAAAAGGACTTTGCAACACAGGAGTGCTGATGTTTCCAAATCTGTAAGAGCTAAAATAGCTTGAGGTCATGTCTAATCAAAACTTATATTGTGGAGAACTTTGAATGCTCAGCCAAGGAATTTAGATATCACTCTGTAGCACACATTGCAGATTTCACAAACCAACAAAAAAGTTCATACCCTTTGCTGGTTGTCTTATGCCGACCCAACTTTGGCCTCCCTGAGAATCATTTTCAGAAAGGAAGTTGTAAGTGGACACTGTATTCCCAGGAACTCTGCCTCCTCAGTGTCCAAAAGTGAGAGATATATAATAGTCTTGAGTGATATGGCCAGGTAGTCCATGAAAGGAGAAAGTTTTCTGCGCAACAAGAGGGAAGTCCCAGCTGCCCAAAGAAGGTCTAAAACAGAAGACACACTATTTTAGTCAAATTGTCTACAATTATAATTATACCATCTCCCCTGGAAGCAGGTTAACTCATGATAAAGTCCACTGAGAGAGCCAAGCAATGGCATGCTGGTGTGGAAAGAGGGTGTAAAAATGATGGAGCTTCCCCAAAAGAGCCATCCATTTGGATGCAGACTACACATCTGAGTGTTCTGCATGACATCATGGCGAATCCAGGGCTTCCAAAAGATTTGACCTACCTATTACTGGATTTTCCAAATGATTCATACCCTGCTGCTGTTTCTATATGATATAAACACATAACTTTTTGTTTGTTTCCCAGGGGTATGTATATGCATGGGTGAAGTGTAATGCCTTCTCTATGATTAATTAGTTTCTCTGGGCCTTCATAAAATGAGGAGGTTTGTTAAATGAGATGATCTGTAAGGTTTCTTCTAGCTTTAGATCTATGATCTTGTTGATCCCTAACCAAACAAGGCAGTCTTGTGCTAAATGAAGGGTGAAGGGATCTTGCTGTAGTTTCTATGGTAAATTCAGCACAATCACCACAAAGTGATTAAGTCTAAGAAACATCTTCAGGTGTAACCTATGCCTCTTATTAGTTCCAAACTTTGATTTTCTACTGGATGTAAAAGCTAAATCAGTCCAAGCATAGGATTTACTGGGCCCGATGTTGATTTAACCTACGGACTAACTAGGGGGCAGAAATGGTGGCCAGATTCCAATACCTGACATTTACGTAGCACTTAAAGCTGACTATGTGCTTCATATGTCTTATCTTATTTGAGCCTCACAGCAATCCTGTGATGTCAGTGCTACGGGGATTATTATTCCCCTTTGACAAAGGTTAGTTAAGTTAAGTAGCCAGTAAGAATCAATGATGGGATTTGAACCCTAGTCTTCCTGGGATCAAGTCTAGTGTGTTATCCATTATGTTGGCCACACTGTTTCTCCTTTGGGGACTATACAGCAATGAGATTTATGTTCCTACTAGGTACCAGGCTTGTAATATACCTTTGTGGCTAATAATTCATAAGCTCAGCAAGGCGAGAGGACCAGGCTTGCTGAACTATAGTTACCACTTACTGGTGGAACCACCCTCATTTGCCACAGAGTAGCTTGTCTGCCCTCCTCTCTTCACCCTCAGGTTAGCATCCTTTAAAAAGTGTAGCAACTATGCAGCAACTACATTACATTGTGTCATGTGATCTTGAGTATATCACTTCTGCCCACAGTACAAGGTCCCCATCATGACCATCATGGTAGCAACAATGAGCCACATCAGGAATGAGTGTTATCATATGGCAGTCTTAATTGCCACATGGAAACAAAATTACATTAGTTAGAAAGTAAAGAACACTGTCATAAACTGACGCTCAAGAAACAAAATTACATTAGTTAGAAAGTAAAGAACACTGTCACACACTGACGCTAGGAAATGTCAAGAATCAATGCATAGCCAAGCTTGATGGTATATGTTTGTAATCTCGGCTGCCAAGGAGGCTAAGGCTGGTGAATAGGTTGAGTTCAAGAGTTCTTAGCTGCCACAGGCCAAGCAGTGTCTATATTAAGACTGGCACCAATATGGTGAGCCCTTGGGAATGGGGGTTCACCAGGATGCCTAAGGAGGGGAGAACTGGCTTAGGCTGGAAATAGAGCAGACCAAAGTTTCTGTGTAGATTGGCAATGGAACTGAGTCCATGAGTAGCCACTATCCTTCCAGCTTATGTGAGATAGGGAGATCCAGTCTTTAAAAAATTAATTAATAACAAGCAGGATATGAAAAGTATAGAGTACAGATCAGCTAGGCTGAAACTAGTTCCGTGAAAATCCATCAGTAGGACTAGAGCTTGGAACTTGAAGAAACTGGAATTTAGCAACATGGAAACAAGAATGAGGTACATAGAAGATTAGGGACTGGAACTGAGACAGCAGGATTAGCAACCCCCTTGGGCTCCAGTTTCATTCTAGTTTTTAATACTCCACTCACCTCCTCTGATGCTTTGGCTAGAGAAATTGTGCCTGTGTACAGAAACAGAAAATTTGCTTTAGTTTATTTTCTTGAGCAGAAAGACCCCCAGAGTGAAGTAGGGAGACCAATATTGGTTATGATGGCATTGAAACTCAAGATAAGTGAGAGATAGCAGGAGAGTACCTGGTGCCCTAAAGGAGTTCAAGGCACCTGGCCCAGACAGATTCCTCCCCAGGGGACTGAATGTACTTTCAGATGTGATTACTGAACCACATCGGTGATCATTAAGAAACTGTGGGAGAATGAGAGCAGAGCCACAGTCCTGGGAACAAGCAAATGTCCTGGTTTCCAAAGAGAGAAAGAAGGCGAATTCCACACAATATAAGCTGGTGAATAGGACATCCGTCCCCAGCAGAATTAAATGGATTGTTGTGAACACCAGAGGGAAAAGTAATGATCACTGGAGACAGCATGTGTTCACTAAGACAAAGTCATGCCACATTAGCCTCATTTCCTTCTTTGACAGGGCTACAAGGCTGGGAGACTTGTGAACTGCTATAGACATTGTATTTTTGCATGTCAGTAAGCCATATGACAAAGACTCTCACAATATCCTTACGTGAGATGAGAAATAGAAAGGTGCAGGCTGGATAACAATAAAGTTAGGTACCTTAGAAGTGTTTTAATGACTAGACTCAAAGGGTGTGAATTAATTCATCAGTGCTAATCAAGAGAAAGGTGTCATGCAGACTTTGGGGGCATTCTCCTTAACACTTTCCATTTGCCATTTTAATTAATGGCTTGGATTAAGATATAAATGGTAATATAAATGGCAAGTTTGCCAAATTTGTTCATGACACAAAGCTGGGAGAGAGTTAATGTTAGATGATAGAATCTAGATCCTAAAAGATTTTGATAAGGTGGAATGATGGGTTGAATTTTTAACAAGTTTACACTGACTAGGGAAAAGGACAAATTCTGCAACTTTGCTTACAAAAAATCCAACTGCACAAATGCAGGATGGGGGTGATACAGCTTCACACAAATATATGTGAAGAAGACCGGGGGATTTTAGTTGATAGCAAGACCAATTAATCAACACTGTAAAAACAACTGACAGAAGATCATAATATGATCTTGTCTTCAAATACATCTAACTATCCATGATTTTCACTGATGTGGGTAATTCCTACAATAATTCAATTCTATTGTATAATATTTATATTTATTAGTGCCTACTATGTGCCAGACATAGTGTTACACAAAGTCAAAAGCAAAATAATTTCTACCCTCAAGAAGATTATAGCCTATTGATTTAGATATTAATGGGGATACTACCCCCTCTATTACTTAGCAGACAGTCTTTATGAATTCATGTGGCCAAAAAATCTATCATGAATTGCTACAGCTAACTTTTTAGTTATGAACCTCTTTACATTCAGCAAGGCTAGTGTTCAGGTGACATAAATGCAGGCCACTTCTGAACTTGTGTTTGAAGTACTTCCAGATTGTTAAGACTTCCCTGAGCTAGTTCCTAGCATGTATAGTCTTTGAAAACCCTGTGTCTCTCTCACATGATAGACACTAGGTAGAACTTTAGAGGGGAAAAATACAATTTCAGATTGCATTAAGATTGAGGGAGGTTATGTCCCCACTGTACTCTGCCCCGGTCAGATCTCACATCATGACCAGTGCCACATTCCAGGAGGAATTTGGACAGACTAGTGCATACTCAGAAGAGGATGAGAACTTCGTGTTATGTGAGGATAATTAGAAAGAACTGGGGCTGTTTATCCAGGAGAGGAGAAGACTTGGGAGAGATTATGATCATTGCTTTCTAGTACTTGAAAGATTGTTCTGCAGAAGAAGAGATTGTTCGTTCTACATGGATCATGACAGGAGCAAAAGAACCAAAGGACAGAAACTATAGGGAGATAGATTTTGACTCTACATAAGGAAAAACTTTCTAAAAATTAGAACTGTCCATAAATGTCCAAAAATTCCTGTATGCTGGAGCTTTCACAAGCCATGGTAAGTTCTTGCAAAGGTATAGAGAAGATTCATGGGCCCTGGAGAAACTGTAAAACTTCATCAGCAGAAATTCATGATACTGTCCATAATCCATACCTGCACCTGAGCAATGGGGAAACTTACCCTCCCTGTTCTAGGACTAATCATAGTGCAGCAACTAGAGCAACTAGCATGGTGGCTCTCAGTGCTGATTATAAATAATGTCATGTATCTAGACCAGTAGAGGATTTTATAATAGAATTGTGCATCTGAGAGAGAGAGTATAATGAAAGCTCATCTTGGGAATATGGAACTCTAGCTCCTGGTGGGTGGTCCCTTATTCCTCCTCTCACCCCTTGAATGTTAACACTTTTTTTGTTTCTTTGTGGACCAGTATCTTGGATTTAGGTTAAGGTGGAAATGAATCTGGTGCTTGATGTCCCTGTAACTCTCTACTTATGGGCATTCATGTAACCCTAGAAGGATGCGGGGAGCAGGTCCTGAGCTAGGCAATTTACCAAGGGGCAGAAGACACTGATTAAGAATTGCTCTCAGGTTGGATAATTAACTTGCATCTGAGAGTGTATTCTAAGGAACATTCCCTTACCCCATGCCTGGCACTACACCATCACAAAAAAGTTGTATTTTGAGGTTATTAAGTTCTCCATCTCTGGAGGTATTTAAGGAGAGGCTGCATGATCACCTGTTAGATGTTATGTAGAAGAGAATCAGGCAGAGGGTTAGACAAGATGATCCCTCAGATCTCTTCCAACTCTGAGATTCTAACACTTGATTAGATGTTGTAGCAGAACATGTGGGTACCACAGTGCTTCCTATAGTTTATCCTGGGCTACTGAAACCTGACTAATCTGCTTCTGCAATTACTAAAGGGAAAGGCAACATCACATTGGAGATGAATATAAGAATAGGCCTTCCAGGCTCCTTCATTCTGCCTCTTCATTCAACATCCTAACACAAACTTCTGCTCTTTTTGTAGAAACAGATGCTTTTACAGTGACCTTTGAAGGAGCACTTACCTGCCCACAGGAAGTTTGTACAGGTGGCACAGGGCAGAAGGTTCCCCAGTTGCTGGTGATCTACCATTCTAAATAACTGATTAAAGTATTAAGAAATCACACCAAGAGGGACAGAGAGTTGCTTGTGACCAAATTAGCCATCTTGTGATGGCCATCATGAAACATTGGAATCTGGTTTGCTTATCCAGGAGCCTGGGGTGTTGGCTGAATGGCACACTCATTGGGATCTTCTTGTTCTCTATTTTCACTTAAAGGTGAATTTTTGGTCATGTAGTTTCAGGACAGTAAAGGAATTAAATCATTCCTAGCTGAAAGAAATGAGGGGAAAATGATGAGAACTCATTATCTGGCTATTTTGTTTTAAGTTGATCTATTATTTAACACAACATGTTAAGCACATTATATTTATTGTTATTGGAAATTCTCCCCATACTTAAAAATTAAACCATATTTCATTAGGCTAAACAACCCATAGGAAACAGAAACTGAAAAACTGATGAAAGATTAAGTAGCAGAAAAGGGGAATGTTTTCATGGGACTCTGGAAAGATGTTCGCAGACAAATTTTTAGCACAGCAGCATCATTCTCATAATGAACTATTGGTAGTCAGGAATATTCATGGGCAGAGTCAGCAGTCATGATGTGGTGAATTCTGGGACACCAGAAGGGTTCCTTAACCCCTATATCTTCCTTTTCTGTTTGTCCTATTACCTGAAATTTACCTGAAATTTTCTATGGTTTTGAGGCTGGCACCCTTGTATATACTTTCTCCCTAGGCAGCGTGACCTGAAGTCAAGAAGTTGTTGTTCACTTGTTTCAATTATGTCTGATTCTTCATGGCCCCATTTGGGGTTTTCTTGGCAAAGATATTGGAATGATTTGCCATTTCCTTCTCTAGCTCATTTTACAAATGAGGAAACTGAGGCAAACAGGTTAAGTAACTTAGCAAGGGTCACATAGCTAGTAAGTTGTCTAGGCTGGATTTCAACTCAGGTCTTTCTGACTCTAGGCCTGGCCCTCTATCCACTATGACACCCAGCTACCCTCATGGTCAAGAAGACCTGTGGTCAAATTTTGCCCAAGATATTGTCTATATAACCCCTGGACAAGTCATTTAACCTCCCTCAGCCTCAGTTTCCTCATTTGAAAAATTAAATATAATTATAATACTATATTATTGATATAATAACAGCCACCTACCTCATAAGGTTGTTGTGAGGATCAAATACCATAATACATGCAAAGCAATTGCAAATGTTAAAGCTCTAAATAAATGTTAGCAATCACTATTATTATTACTCCAGAAGGTTTATCTGCAACTTCCAGACAGAGAAGTCCCAGTGCTGTATGGCCAACTGCCTGTAGCCTGTTTCAATCTGTGTATCCCCACAGGTCCCTCAAACTCAACGCCTCCGGAGCCAAGTTTGTTGTCTTCTCCAAACCTTCTCTTCCTTCTTACTTTACTACTTGTCAGTTGCCCCACCCTTTACCATCTCCAGTGCCTAAAATCCAGATTTTATCTTTAATTCTTCCCGTTCCCTCTTTCTAATATCCAATCACTTAGCCAGTCTTGCTTAGTCTGTCTTATTATCTTTTACATCCATTTGCTTCTCACTATTGTTCTAGTCACTGTCTTACTATAGGCCCTCATGGCCTCTTTTTTTGTACTATTATAATAGCCTCATAACAGGTCTTTCCACTTCTACTCTTTCTCACACCACCAATCTATTCTTCCAACTGCTATAGAAAGAAATTTCCTTAAGTATATGTAATTGGAGACTGGCCAATGAAGCTCAGTCCTGAAAGCATGTGCAATATTATCTGCTGGTTCCAACATTACACATGGAAATTTGGGGAGTCAGTTTACAATCCCTCCCTTGGCCTTTTTTTGTGCTTTTCCTTCCCAGTGGAAGCAACACAAAAATGGCTGCGAGCCTCCAGGTTGAGCTGTGTCTAGGAATAATAAGGCAGGCATCCCTCTCTCCTTTGCTTTAGGGGAAACTATACATGGAGAATTCTGGTTTGTTCTGGGTGTCACACTTTTAGAAAAGATACTGATAATTTGGAAAGTTTATAGAAGAGGTCAAATCAATGGTGAATGACCTTGATTTCATGTCAGATGGGAACTGGGAAGTTTAGCCTGGAAAAAGGATAACTTAGGGACACGAAGGCTGTCTTCAAATATTTAAAGATATAAAAGAGAGAATATGTTTATTCTGCTTCTCCCCAGAAGGAAGAGCTAAGAGCAGGAAGTTGAAGTTATACATTTTTGCTAGAGGCAATAATAATGAGGTGCAGTGTAGCATGGTGGGTAGAGAACTGGCCTTGGGGTCAGAAAGTCCTTCTGATTCAGACTGGTTTTGTGGCCTTGGGTAAGTAACAACTATTCAGGGCCATAGACAACTCTCTAAGGCTAAAAGCTATAAAGCAGGTGGTGATTTGGTAGAAAGAGTTTCCTTCCTTGGAGTTCTTTATACCAGGGAAATAACAGATCTACTACAAAACAGACAAACAAACAACACCCCCTCTAGCCCCCTCAAAAAACAATGGCTGACATTTATACAGCACTACTTTTAAAATTCAAATTGTACTTTGCCTAGGTATTCTTATATGAATCTCACACCAACTCTATGAGATAGGTCATATAAAGCTTATTATTGTTAGATCAGTTGTTTTTCGGTCCTGTCCAACTCTTCATGTCCTCATTTGGGGTTTTCTTGGCAAAGATATGGAAGTGATTTGCCATTTCCTTCTCATTTTACAGATGAGGAAACTGAGGCAAATAGGATGAAGTGACTTGCCCGGGGTCACACATCCAGCGTCTGAGGCCAGATTTGAACTCAAGAAAATGAGTATTCTTTACTTCAGGCCCACCACTCTATCCACTGCACAATGAAGTTGCCTGAAGATTATTATTCCCATTTATAAAAGAGGAAACTGACTCCTTGGAAGGTTAAATGACTTGTCTATGGTCATATATCTAGCAAATATTTGAAAAAGGGTTCTAACTATAGCATTTATGGGAAGTCCTGATTTAATAGAATCATGAAATCTCAGAACTGGAAGAGACCTCAGAGGCAATGCAGTCCAGCTCCTAATTAACAGAGACTATTCTCTATAATTCAATTTAGTAAGCATTTTTTTAAGCACTTACCATGTGCCAGGCATTGTTCTAGGCTCTAGGGAAAGTCTCCAGTAGTATTGTATGACTGTGGCAGTTGGACTATAAGGAAAGCTGAGCACTGCAGAACTGACGCTTTGAAATTGTGGTGCTGGAAAAGACTTTTGACACTCCCTTGGACAGATCAAATCACTCAATACTCGAAGAAATTAATTTACACTATTCACTGGAAGGTCAAATACTGAAGTTTCATTTTAAATGCTTTGGCCACACAAAGAAAAGACTGGACTCGTTGGAAATGACCCTGATTCTGGGAAAGACTAAAGGCAAAAGGGAACAGCAGAAGATGAGATGGATGGTGTCTTGGAAGCAAAGAACATGAACTTTAACAGACTTCAAGAGGTAGTGGAGGATAGAAGGGCCTGGTGCACTAAGGTCCATGGGGTCAGGAAAAGTCAGATACAACTGAACAACAATAACTAGAGGAATTCTGAACAAATGATTACATGACCTCTCCTTGGAGACCTAAAGTAAAGGTAGAATTTGCTGCCTCCTGAGACATTTGCCTTCATCTTCTTCCTTCCATTTTTCCACTCACTACTTCCAGTTCTACCTTCGGAGACCAAGCAGAATAAGTCTAATTCCTGAACCTCCTTCAAAAATTTGATGAAAGACATAGATCTCCTTAAGTCTTCTCATCTCCAGTCTATTTATTCCAACAAATCCTCCTGCTGCTGCCATGTACTTCTGCTGTAAGACATCACTGCTGATAGAATGGGGGTGGGAGGACAATGCAAAGAGGAAAGAGATCCTCTCTCTTCACCTCTCCTTTGTTGTAAGTTCAAGGGAGAGAAATCATTGGCAAAGAGTCTCAAGCCAGATGAGTTCAAAGGAGAGTTGAGTCATACTCTTACAGGCTACAGGGAGAGTTCTTCCAACAAGAGATAGTCATCCCTGACACTGTTACCAATCTCCACAAAGTCCCCAGGTACTAGAGACCAATTAAGAGCTCTCTATGTCATCCCATCAAGAAGTTATGGTGAGGAGAAGCAGTGGCTGGCATGAGCTCCCC
>JAQQSZ010015341.1:0-11299 GCA_028646595.1 Phalanger gymnotis | reverse complement strand
TCTGGTCTGTTCGCGCCGTGCGTGCTGCGCTCAGCTCCGCTCCCCTTGGCTGGGGGCTGGGAGGTCCGTGTGGGACCGACCTTACCCAGGGACCATCCAGGCTGTCCTGCGGTGGAGCCCTGCTTCCCTCTGCCACTTTGTGGGTTCTGCAGCTCTAAAATTGGTTCAGAGCCATAGTTTTATAGATTTTTGGAGGAACTTGGTGGGGAGCTCACGCCAGTCACTGCTTCCCAGCCGCCATCTTGGCTCCGCTCCCCCCCCCCAGATCTAGCAGTCTTAACTTGTAGAAGGAATAGCCTCACCTATTGAATCTGGACACTAGCATCAGAGGACTTAGGTCCAAATCAGAAGTACCAGTGTGAGTTGTTTAAGGTCAATGGGTCTCAGTTAAGTCCCCTATGAAATAAACAGGTTGGACTAAACTTTCAGCTCCAGATCTATGATCTAAAGTATGTCAATAACATTCATATTTCAGTAACCACATTTACATGACAATGGGATGGTTTGAAATATATGCCTTTAGATTGTATTCCCACCTGGCTTTTCCCCTGGACTTCATAATTGTTTCTAGAAATTCACCTTCCTCTAAGATCACATCAATTCTGAGACTTACACCTCTTCATTACGCCTGCCTCTGGGGCCCCTCCCTCTGATTAGAAAGAGTATCGAATAGACATTGAAAACCTCCTCTTGGATTCTTGATTTAAGGAGGGGTCTCAGGGTAGCCATCTCATCATTTCCTACCTGGCTGCAGGACTTCGTCTTTTCCCCATGTACCAAGTATCCTCCTTTCCTGAGCCCACCCTCTTTTTTTCAGCTTCTTTTTATGCATTTGTCTCCTCACATTAGATTGTGAGCTCCTTGAGATCAGGAACTGTCTTTTGTTTTTCTTTGTATCCTCAGTCCTTAGTACAGTGCCTAGAACATAGTGGCACTTAATAAATGTTTATTGATTGACAATGTTTTTAATTAAAACTATTAGTGGTGATTGTGAATGAAATAATTAATTTAGGACCAGTATTCCATTTGACATATTCAAACATGGAACTCACTCTTCAATTAGTCTTTGAAGTTTTTATCTAAAAAAATGTGCTGTAGGTGTGTATTTTCATCAAAAGCATTTGAAAGAAAAGATAGATGAATGTCTTCATGAGATTCCATAATTGAGACTTTTTTAAAAAACTAATCCAAAGCTGACTTTTTCCTTTTCTCTTAATTATTCTGAATTAGTGAGATTTGCCTTCATAGATAACCAAGTCACAGTAGCTATAATTGAAGCTAAAATAAGACCTCGTAATATTTAGGGCTGTTCCATTGGTAATACATGTCCAGTCAATGAATACATACATTTTCCATCTAAGTCCTGAGGGGAATTTTGCTTTATTCTTCCTGCATTTCCACAATCACTGATATTTCACTACAGGATCCTACTTACAAATATTTTCTCCTTAAAGCCATCCTTTCAGAAAAAAAAAACAGTGTTTTGCTAGTTCTATGCCAACCTCTAATAGTGTCAAACATAATCTACCAAAACATATTTACTTTCTGGAGATTTTTTTCTTCCACAGTGAATATAAGCTACCATTTCAGAATCTCCCATTCTCCATTAATATCAGGTCCTTTCCCCTTCCCCCATCATTCACTCCATGATTTTGCACAATAAGTTTTGTTCAAAGCCAGTGGCAAGGTAATTTAATAGCTTGCACTGTTCAAAATTCTCTGAGTGTTCGCACAGCCATCTTAGTCCTTCCTGCTTTTTGCTGATATTATGGTCAACTGTGTCTGAATATCTTAAGAGTTACCTGGAGGGAAATTTGTGGGCCATGAGTTCCTATTTATACACCTCGATATTGATGTTAACAGGATATAGAGTCCTTGTTGTGTGCACAGTTCAACAGTCGATCACAGTGGGGCCTTCTAGGGGAACCTTGAAAATGTCAGACAATTCCCTCAGCCATATTGATGACATGACTTTTGAGAACGGGAGAGCACCCGAATTTTCATGCTGTTCATCCTCTTGGTTCCTCAATTTAAGTTGTATTCACCTGATTATGCAGTGGTGACAGTAGGGTGTAGTGGAAAGGAGGACTGATATGGAGCCAGAGGACTTCTCCCTAAAAGGTCCTTTGGCTCCAAATCAAATAAGCTCTTGAAGGGAAAGTGCTTTGTGAACCAAAATGCACTATATTAATGGGATCCATTATATTTATTATTCTGGTCATCCTCCTACAGTTATCTGAGTTTGATTCAGGCAATGTAAAACACTTAGAATGGAGTACACATTACACTAAAGACAAAAGCTGCTATAAAATGTTTCCAAAGCTCTCAGGTTTTTTCTGGCATTGTAGGAAATGACTGCAAAATAATGAGAGTATTTCCTTGTGGTACAAACCATCCATTCAATAAAAATTGATTGAGTGCTTGCTCTGTGAAGGACATTATTCTAGGCACTGGGGAAGATGCGACATTAAGGTGATCCAAGGTTCCTGAACATGCCAGTTTATAGTCCAGTACTAGAGACATAACATGAATATAGATAACTAGAATACAAAAAAAAAGTACATGACCCGTATATTAGAAACGTGCAAGCACACGTGTACAAAATCTCCTAGAGGGATCAGAGAGATCGCGAAAGGTTTCATAGAGGAGGCGAATATAAAGGATAATTAGAAATTAAATAAATGAGAAGGAGAAGGAGGACATCTCAAGTCTTGGCCTGATCAAAAGCACTGAGGCAGGAAAGTACTTGGTGTAATGAAGGTACAGAGTGGACTAGTGTGGTTCAAATGAAGAATACATGCAAGAGAGTGATAGGAAAGGAGACTAGAAAGGGATAGTGATTCCATTGCAACATATCTTGAGTCTCAAATAAAAGATTTTGCATTTCTCTCAAGAGATAATAGGAAGCCACTGAAGATTTTAAAACATGACAATAATGAACAGATTTAAGAAAGACTATTCTGTTAGTTGTATAGAGGATAGATTGGATTGTAAGTAGAGTCAATTATAGTTTTTTTAGGATTTAACAAAAATATCTGAGATGGAAAGTAATAAGAGTCTCTACTAAGGTAACAGCAGTGAGAATGAAGGAAAGGGGAACAAACACAAGAGTTCTTGTAAAATGGAATTCTTAGATTTTGATAACTAATTGGATATAAGAGGTGAGAGATAGGAAGTAGTCAAAGATAACACAAAGACATAAACATGAGAGACTGGTGCCACCAGTATAAAGAAGTTAAAAGAAAAATAAGGTTTTGGCAAAAAGATAAGTTTGGGACAAGTTGATGTAAAGGGTATATAACCTGGTTCGGGGCCAACAAGGTGAAAGGATGAGACATTTCTTTTGGCATCAGTGATGTTTCAATAAAGAAATTATAAATATTTCAAGTGGTGCCACATTTGAGACTTCGTTCTGGCATCAGTTGTACATTCTTGATGGAATGTGAACAGATACCATGGCCCAAAAACCTCATTGGCTCACTGACATCACATTGAAGATGACTGACTTGTAACACTTAAGGAAAACAGATTGAGTCATACACTTGAGATACAACTTTGGAACTGACCTTTAAAAGAAAAGTGCAAACACAGAGTTGGGGGAATTGAGAGAACTGAGACCTGAGAGAGGCTCAAGGAGCAGATTCAAACTCAGTTCCCTGGAAGGGAAACCTTCAATCTTCAAGGCATATCCAGGAAACCACATGCACCCCCAAAAGAAGAAAAACAATGCAGCCATAGAAATGGCAACACGAGAAGCAGTAGTGAGCTTTGGAGGAAAGGGATCATTTCATCTTTGCTTTTCTAAACCCAGTAACTAACATAATACTTGACAAAGTGGGTGTTTAATAAATGCTCATTGATTGATTGGATAAGAAGAATTCCTGAAAAGTGAAGGAATTTCAAGACCAAGTCTCTTGGAAAGAAGTGTTTCTAAACAATGTTGATGACCTTGAGGCTTTCTTCTTTTAGGAGAGATTCAACTACAGTAGAACCTTGGTTTACAAGTAACCTGGTTTGTGTATGCTTTGCTCGACGAGGAAAACTTTTTCACAAAATTTGTCTTGCAGGATGAACAAAAATTCACAGTATGAACATCATGTTTGGACTTCAACAGCTCAGCTCGAGAAGGGATGACACTCAACTAGGGCAATGTTTTCTGGGTTTTTTTTTTGCTTTAATATGTCAAACAAAGTAACCTCAGGTCACCGATATAACGCTGTATCAATGAGCGCCACAAATATTTTTAACAATAATGCAATGTCACATTTCTGTGACATTCTGAAAAAGCATCAAAAACAAGTGTTGTTAGGTAGATTCCTAGTCAGAAACAAATGTAAAGAAAAAAAAAATCAGTGAGTCAACACATGAAAATGATTCTAAAAAAACAAAAAAAAATAAGTGAAGTTAATAGTGTTAGTCTTACTTTCAGTGAAAGTAGCATAAGAGAGAACACTCCCGATGTTCAAATCCCCGATGTTCTTGTGGAAGGAAATTCTCCCTCCAAGCAATAACCCTTCCTCTTCCTCCTCTCTCTCATCATCCTCATGCCAGACATGATTCTTGTCAAAGTATAGGTTAATTTGTTTTATTTTCAGCTTATATTGTGTACTAATCATTGCTTTTGTATTTCAGGTGCATTAGGGATGAAAAAACTTACTTAAAATTATAGATAATTATTATGATAGGAATATTTTGGAGGATTTGGTACTGATCATCCAACTTTCCATTATTTCCTATTGGAAAATTCACTTTGCAATACAAACAAATCACATGATGAACAGAATCTTGGAACGAATTAAATTCATAAACCAAGGTTCTAGCGTACGTGTCCCTGGGAGGGGTAGGACTCATGAAGAAGGGAAGTTCTCCATTGTTTGGGAGCTCAGCTTTGAGTTCTTTTGTGTTTTCTGCCATGTGAAATCAAACCTGTTCCTATTAGATCCACTGTTGGCTTGAATGCTTGCATAGGTTGACATCCTTAAAAAAAAAAAAGACAAAAGAAACTCCTTTATTGTAGAAGGCTAGATACAAGCCGTACTCTAGTACTCTCAAGGGAGAGTTTGGGTGGGGAAAAATAACAAACACCATCAAATTTGGATGTCCCTTGGAGAAACCCTGGGTGACATTTTAAAATGGAACACAGATGATTAATCATAAGCCACCAACACTGAACCTGATCCATGTATATATAACTACAGCTTGAGTTCTTGGCTGTGGGTTACAAAATGTGAAGAATTGATGAGATGTCCAGGTGGAGATGTTTTCAAAGCAGTTGACAATGCAAAACATTGTACTGGGGAAAATACAGTCTTTAAGATTCTATGATCTTTAATCTTTAAGAGGATTGGTTCAATACATTCTGAAGTGGCTCAGAGTGTAAAGAAAAGTACAATAGAGAATGGATTCCTCAGCCTCAGTTGTACTTAGAGGCTGAGTTGAGGGGTCTTTTCCATCCTGACATCTACCTTCAACCAAAACTTCTGTAAAGTCTACTACTAATCTACCCTGACTCACTGAAACAGCATTACCATTCTCCATTACCATCAAGCTAGGATGAAAATGAAGATGCAATTGGTAGATCAACCTCAGTCGAGGACCAGAACCGCAGACAGATGGCCATTCTTCTCCAGGACCAGAGCCTCTTGCCATTAGAACTTTGTCTAGGAATAAAACCTATGATGGCAGACCTAATTCTTCTACCATCTTGCTTAAGGGAGAACTAACATGCTTTCCTCCACCATTACAAAATACTAGAGAGTAGTAGCTTCAGTCAAATAGTATTACATATTCCCTTCTTATGGCTCGCAAATTTCCCCTTTTTCCTCTGTCTGTTCCAGTGATTTAGTCACTGATGCTTTTAAGGCAAAACAAAAGAAACAAGTGAAAAAAAATCCTTTATCTTTTTCTTCTGGCTCTTTAATCTTTATTCACATCAGCTCTACCTCTCCACAGTCCCTAGTTCCCTCTTCAGGGCACATCTTACTGTTAACAAACTTTCCTTTGTCTTGGACTTTTTTCTCTCATACTTCTCCCATTTTTCTGTGTTTGTGGAAATCTGGCTCATTCCAGAAGACATTAATGTACCTATTCTTGTGACTGACAAAATGGGCTATAAGGAGCTCTAGAAATACTTCTTGCTCCTTGTCCAGACCTTCTTTCTTCTGCCACCATTCACTATGTCTTTACCATGAATTTTAATCTCTGCAGATTCTGATAGCTGTTATTTCAACACCAATTTCTTTTCTTTTTTCAAGGAAATCAATTCATGTCTCATAGACTTTGTCTCCATTCCAACCCTTGCATTTCACTCAGGGCCTTCTATATATATTTTCATATTTTCCCCTGAAATACTCTTGTTTCTTTCTTAATCAACCTCCTCAACTACCATGACTTAGGCCTTTAAACCTACTCAGACACACAGAAGTATGTGATACATAACCTTTGATCTCGCTATTACTCATAAATGTTCTAGCTCCACAATCTGAATCTGAGAAATTCTTCTGTCTCTGTGTCAATTCTCCTAAACCTGTTCTTCATAGGTCTCTCAACTTTCCTCTTTCCCAGTCCATAAATTGTGCTATGGCCTTATTTTCCTTCCTTTGTAATCTTGATCTGTAGCTAACGAATTCAACTATACAATGTACCTTATTGCCTTGTTCCAATGCCCATCATGCCTTGCCAAACCCTTACCCTGGCCTATTCTCACCACCTTTTTTGTTCTTAATCATGTACTGATGAACACAGTGCTGCATAACATTGTACAACTACTACAAGTATATATTTTCTAATGTCAATAGGCTCTTCACAGCAATATGACAATTCTCTTACTCTATGTCAATACTTTGTTATAATTTTAACAGATTTCTTTGAAGCCTAGGGTCAATATAAGGCTCCCAAGGTCCACATGAATCACTCCTCCAGAGCTTAAGGAATTTTATTTTAAACGAAAACTTATTAATTCAATCAGGCTTTTTCTGAACCACCAATAAAAAGCATTCCTTACTTTTGGGGAGAAAGACTTTCTGCTTTAATTTACATTCATATTCCTGATTTTGTTTTGTTTTGTTTTGCTTTTTGTGGCTGAGGCAAAATTAAGTTTACCTGAAGTGTCTGGGTAATGAAAAATAGATTATGTCATAGCATCTTGGACAGACAAGCAATGGGAGATGTTGTGGAGACAGCCAGACTTTTGGGGGGGACTTCTAACTGATACTGTCAAACTGAGTCTTCTACTCTGAGATGCCTATTGGACCTTTGGCCCTTCTCAGTATCTTCTTTCTCTGCCATAACTCCGTCCTACATTTTTTTCCATTTATCTGATTGCCTCTTGGATGCCACTTCTTTCTGGCTCAGCGGTTTTACTTCATTCCTTGATGTTCTCTTCCAAAAGCTCAAAATACCTATTTGCTTCTGAGGTGCCTCTTCCTTTTTCAAAAGTTTCTTGGATATGACTAACATTCTCTCAAAATGGCTTGGATTCAACAAGGTATATAGACTTTATTCTTGTTCAGTTCTAATTGACTTAGTCAAAAAGTATTACTTTTGAGCTACAAAGTAGGTAGGTGGTACAGTGAATAGAGTGGCAAGCCTGGAGTCAGGAAGACTCTTTTTCCTGAGTTCAAATTTGGCCTCAGACTAGTTATGTAACCCTGGGTAAGTCAAAGGTTTGATTGTCTCAGTTTTCTCATCCTTAAAAGGACCTCGAGAAAGAAATGGCAAACCACTCCAGTATCTTTGCCAAGAAAACTCCAAATGGAATCATGGAGAATCAGACACAATTGAACAACAACTTTTAAGTGAGGGGGATAATCAATGGAGTCCTTCCCTTCTACTTCACTAATTGAATCTCAATCTCATTCCAAATTGTGGTTACCCTAAACCTCCCCTTTTTTCTGTAAGATTCCTACACTAACCTCTTCCCTCAATTTATCAACGAATTTACCCTCAGGCTTTCCTGCGGAAAAAAAAAATGTTATGCACTTACTTCTCTCTCCTGTTCTACATTGTAAAAAAACCTGACATTGCCCCTATTCTCTCCTTTTTTGCTCCAGCCTCTGTACTTATGCCCTTCATTTCATACAGTTCTATCTCTTCTTGGAGTTTGTCTCTTCAATCCCTTCCTCTTTCTCAAATCCTTAATCTCTTCCTATCTACTAATTCCTTTCCTGTAGCCAACAATTATTCATAGATTTCCTCCAACATGAAATACTTTTCCTTAATCCCACTACACCTTCAAGCTATCATTCTATATCTACGCTCCCTTTCACAGGACCATTCCTAGGAAAAGCTGTCTGCATTCATTGCTTCCACTTCTCTGGTCACCTCTTTCTTGAAACCTTGCAATTGACCTTATAACTTGTCTTCTTTTTGTGTATCTTATGTGACTTGTTGATCAATTACTCTTCTTCACATTCCCACTTTCCACAGATTTGTGCGGTCAAATTCACATCTTTGTCCACACATCTGTGAAAATATAGTTACTTTTGCCACTATTTTGTCTCTCTTGCTAGATTATAGCTTCTTCAGGGCAGTGACTATGCATTAATCGGCTTTGTACCACTGATAGTGCCTAGCAAAGTACAATTCCCCATATATTTTCTTATTCTATCCAGGTGTTTTACAGTATATTCTGAGCATAATATTGTTTCAGTTTCTACCTCTGTTCATCTTCATCCAGACCCTTTCAATTCTGTTTTCTCCTTTTGGTTTTTGGATTTCCTCACATGAATATATTTTCTTCAAATACTGTCATGTTTCCTACCGTCTATTCTACTCATGATGTTTTTTTTTTAATAAGGTACATAATCTTCCAGAACTCAATTGTGGCTTCCTTAAAATAAGGCCCAACTTATAGATATAGATAGACATATAGATTATATGTATGTATAGATATAGACATAATACAACTATATGCATATATCCATATGTAGCAAAATTTATTTCTATATTTTAAGTTTCTAATTTATTTTACTTATTTACCTATGCTCTGGGCGTTTCTGAATAGATAATTTTCTAGTTGCTAGCTCTTTAAAATTTTTTTATATGATATAAATTTCCAGTACCCTCACTGTTATTCTTCTCCTTACATTATAGTTATCTGGGGTATCCTACCACCATTGCCTAGCTCCAAGCTATTGCTAAAACCCTTGCAGATGGCCGAGAATCAGGAAGAGTCAGCACTAAATGGATATCCTTCCATATTGCCTTCTTCATTCATTCAGACTTTTTGACTGTTCATATGCCTTCAAAGGAGACAGAGGACTACTGGGCCAGACCATCTGCCCTACCACGATCTGCCAAGATCCTACAGGCTTCTAATCTTCCCTGATTCTTGGCGCTGAAGTCCCAAGCACTTTCATCTTAATGATCTATGTACCTTAAAGACCTCTGAGACTTTCATTTACCCTACCCCTGTATCCTTAGGGCTTAGCTCAGATGTGTAAACTAGCTCTGAACTTAAGTCAATGCCAAAAGCAAGATTCCATCAACAGAACTATGAGGATTTAGGAATTCACAACTCGTTGAGAAGACATCTAAGGGAGGAAAAAAAAGGCTTACTAAATTTCTTCTAAGCATGCTCAGTGCACCTACTACATTAACAAAAACAGCAATTCAAAAATAGAAGGGATTATCTTGCAAAACAACATATTTCTACTGTTTAAAGGTCTTCAGGTGGAGGCTGAATATATATTTGCAGATGTGATGTCGATAGAGAAATATTTTGGACTAAGGAGCCTCTAAGTTCCTTCAAAATCTGCAACACTTTTGATTCTGATAAAGTAATTCATCTTAACATTTCAATGTAGGCTAATGTAGACTATCATGAAAGATGGCATTCTTTCTGGAGAGATTGCTTTATCCTAAAGCAATGACATTAATTCAGGATATTTTAAGTACTATGGAATGTCTGTGGAGAAGGCATTTGGAGGGGGCAGACTGAGGACTTTAAGTTATTCCTCAAATCTGTCTTTTTAGGACTGGGCTTTCCCCCTCATACTTTGCATGGCACTTAGTCATGCAGTTCCTTAATATACTTATCAGATGATATTTCGTATCAAAGCAACTTACATTTGTGTTTTGGTGGTACAGTGGATAGAGTGCTAGCCTAGAGTTAGGAAGACCTGAATCCAAATCTATCCTCAGATACTTACTAACTGTGACCATGGGCAAGACACTTAACTTCTGTTTGCCCTATTTTCTTCATCTGTAAAATAGGGATAATGATGGCACCTCCCTCTCAGAGTTGTTACTGTTGTTGTTGTCTTCTTCTTTCTCTTTCTTCCTCCTCTTGCTCCTCCTTCTCCTCTTCCTCTATCTCTTCTTTTTCTTCTTCCTTCTCTCTTATAAATATCTGTTGAAGGAAGAAAGGAATTGAATCTAAAGTGAGCCTTAATAATGTAGTCTCTTCTCATTAGCAAAACCAGATAAAATTCTAGTTTCATAAATATCATATGATTAGCATATTAAAAGTGCCCTCAAGATTGGACCTCCATGTTCTTTAGTATTTCTTGAGCTCAGGGAAGAGATTTAGATAGTGATGTTAACAAAACTAAATCTAAAGTTGCTCAAACTTCTCTCACCCAATCTGTGGGTTGAACTCCTTTATACTTTTATTCTTTTTCCATGTGCTTTATAAAACTTTCATGGAAATTTATGAGAATTTAATCTCTGTATTCTTTATACATTTAAAGTTGCAAAAAAGGCTACTTGTAGGTCGTCTCAGGAAGTAAGAAATTTTCTCCATCATCCCTGAGTCACACATTTACAGCACTATGCAAGTAAGGTTTGCGTATTTGTGAAGTCTTCTCTGATTAAAATCTTGAGTTTAAATGGGATCAGTGCCTTGCTTCATAAAGCTATATTGTAGTCAATATTGTATAATATGTTGAATATGAGTGGGCAGAGACTAAAGCTCATTTCCAAGGGTTAATTATAAATTTCACACCTATTGCTAAAGTGCCAAACTCTTTTTTCCGTTCTGAACAAAAATGTTCTTCTCCCTCAGGGAAGGTTGGCCAGCTTCACAAGAGAAGGAAGGATGTGTTTCACTTCACTGCCCATCCTCAAAGACCTGGATTGCAGCAGAGTAGAAGACCTGCCAAATAGAGAAAATTGAAAATTAATTGCATTTTACTGCATCTCCAAGTCTCCTATAATAGACACAAGGTTAGGTTGTTTCAACAATAAGGGAATTCTACAACTGTTGCGAGGAGAGGTGATAAATTGATTGATCATTTCCATACTTTTACAGATTTGTGATCTAGAGGTAGGTACTTAAACCAACAGGTTATCAACCATC